>JAQQSW010010201.1:0-13052 GCA_028646575.1 Pseudocheirus occidentalis | reverse complement strand
CTATCAGCCTCCCTCTTGTCTTATCTCATTCTCTTCCTACTTTCCTGTATGTTAAGATAGATTTGTATACCCAAATGAATGTTTACATTCTTTTCCCTTTGAACCAATTCCACTGAATATGGTTTATGTGCTTCCCTTCCCACTTGCCCCATTTCCCCCTACACTGTAAAATGTCTGTCAGGCCTCTTATGTCAGATGACTTATCCTGTTCTACTTTGCCCTTTCCCTTTCTCTCCAGGGTTAAGAATAGAACAAGGGGGTGGTGGGGATGGGATGGGAAGGAGGGAAATATAACCAGCCTTTCACAATATGTCCTCTGTGGAGATGTCCTGCATAATGACACATGTATTGCCTATATTGAAAGGCTTGTCCTTCCAGTGGGGGTGAGTGACAAGGAAGGAACTGAGGGGATCTAGAATTTAAAGCTCTACAATCAAATGTTAAGAAAAAAATGTGTGTGTGTGTATTAATGTATGTATGTGTATGTATGTATGTATATGTGTATATATGTATGCATGTATGTGTGTGTATATAATTGTTATCATTAACTACATGCAACTGGGAATTAAGATTTACAGGTACTGGAGTAAGGAGACCCTCCATGCCCTACCAGAAAGTAAGAGGGGCATTGGAGGAGGACATAGAAGAGAGAAGATTGGGGGAAGGGCTTTACAGAGGGGTCGCTGTTTTGGAGATGGGGGTGGGGGAAAGATGGGGAGAAACTTCTGTAAGTCAAATCTGGTGGAAATTAATAATGTAAATTAGAAAATAAATAAAATGATTAATTAAAAAAGAGTTTTCCTTTAGATCACTACCTCCTTCAATAATCCCTCCTTTCATCCCCCCTCTTTACTTACACTTTCCCCTTGCTATTCTTCCTCTCCCTTCTAACCACTCTCTCTCCATTTTTACACCTTCCCCCTCCCCCTTCCTACTGCCTGTAGGGCATAATGGAGTTTTATACTTAATGGGGTATGTTATTCCCTCCTTAACCTCAAACCAATGAGATTAAATTCTGTACACTGCTCCTCTCCCTCCTTCTTTTCCATCTACTATAATGAGTTTTGTGTCTTGTCATTTTAGGATCCTAAATTTAATGGATTATATTGATCCTTCTTTGAATCAGAACCAATGAGCATAACACTGATATAAATGCACATCTCCTTCCTTCCACTCTACTTTAATATGTTTTAATAACTCTTTGTGTGACATAATTTACCTTTTTCTGCCTCATCTTTTCATTTTTCTCCCATTACAATCCCTTTGTTCTCCTTAATAGGATTTTTTTAATCTTCAGATTCTTTCATTTATACCTACATCCTCTATCTATGTACATCTCTTTTAAGTGTCACAGTAATGATACAAATTTCAATATTGACTGGTATCAGCTCATATAGGGATGTAAAAAGTTTGCTCTTATTGATTCCCATGTTGTATGTGTGTGTGTGTGTGTGTGTGTGAGTGTGTGAGTGTGTGTTTTCCTTGTTTACCTTTTTATGTCTTTCTTGGGTTTTGTAAATATAGATCTAGTTTTCCATTGAGGTCTGGCATTTTCATCATAAAAGTATCGAAGTCTTTTATTTCATTAAATGACTGTCTCCTTGCCTAAAAGATTACGCTCAGTTTTGCATGGTAGTTGCTCCTTGGTTCCAGTCCTTGCTCTTTTGCCTTATGAAATAAAAGTTTCCAATCCCTTTGATCTTTTAATGTAGAAGCTGCTAAATCCTGTTTAACCCTGACTGCAGTTCTACAATATTTGAATTGTTTCCTTTTAGCTGCTTGCAGTATTTTCTCCTTGAACTTGTAATTCTGAAATTTGTGTACTATATTTCTTGGAGTTTTCAATTTGGGATGTCTTTCAGGAGGAGTCCAGCAAATTCTTTTGATAACTATTTTACCCTCTCATTCTAGGACGCCAGGACAGTTTTCTTTGACAGTATCTTGGTGAATGTTGTCCAGGCTGTCTTTTTCATCATGGCTTTCTGGTAGCCCAATAATTTCATAGGTTATCTCTCCTGCATCTATTCTTCAGGTCAGTTATTTTTCCAGTTAGATATTTAACACTTCCTTTTAATTTTTCAGTCTTTATGTTTTCTTTTACTGACTCTTGATGTACCACTGTGTCCTTAGCTTCAATTTGACTCATTCTAATTTTTAGAGAATTATTTTGCTTGGATAGTTTTTGAAGCTCCTTTTCCATATTTTTAGTTTTTATTTTTAGGGAGATATTTTCTCCAGTCAGATTTTGAGGCTCCCATCCTATTTCTCCAATTTTACTTTTTAAGGATTTGTTTTCTTTGGTGAAATTTTTGTTCCAATTTGGTCACTGTAGATATAAATTTATCTCCTACCTCTCTCAGTTGTTTTTTTTTAGCATCTTTCTTGAGCTCTTCCAAGAATGTTTTTTGGACTTGAGACCAATTCATCTCTTCTGTGGTCTCCAGTGTGAGTATAGAGTCCATATTGTCCCCTAAATTTGGTTTTTCTTGCTCACTATAGAAGGATTGCATGGTTATTAATCTTGGAGATTCCTTCTTCCCCATTGAGATTACCTAAATCCTGGATTTTTAGAGTGAATGTCTTGGCTTTTGGGCTGCATATATACCAAATTTCTCAGCCTAGGAGGTAGGGGTTTGTTTGTTAACTTCGTGAACTGTAATATCTGAATTTCTAGACTGAGACCAAGGCCAGGATTCTCAGTGTTTCCCCTGAGTTACCCTGAGCCTCACAGAGTAATCAGTTTGGGGCGTGGGGGAGCTCTGGCCACTCCAGGTTTCCACCTCTGTGTCTCCAGGCTATAAATCAGGTAGGCTCAGCAACCTCAGGTGAAAAGGCTGGCATCTGCAGATTCCCCCACATGCTAAGGCACACGTGGGCTTCTGTTGTTTCTGCTTTCTGTCTCCAGCGACTGGGCTTAGACTCCATACTGAACACACTTCTCCCTTCCTCACCAACTCTTAAGCCTGAGTTTATTTTCACTCATTTAGGATTTTAATCTGATTGGGACATTTAGCTCTGGGTTTTCTAGGTGAAGGATGAAAAATCATACCAACTAGGTTTTATTCCATCATCGTGAATAATAGTAGTTCAGGTTTGTGATTTTTAAACATCTAGGTTGTGGCCTGGTAGCCCCAGGAGAAGCTGCAGTCTCTGCTGAAAGCTCTGTGTTTTCTCTTACCCAGCTGTGACCATCCTCTGTCCTGCAGTGAGACAGCTGCAAATCATGCTTGGAGTGTGTGTTTGCTGGCTGGGTCTCCTTCTCACTCTGCTCTCAGATCCACACTGGTGCAGCCCTGTGTGCTCTGCATTCCAGCTCCTGAGACCTACATGGGCACTGTCCTGTGTTGGGAATCTGTCATGTTCTGTCTCTCAATGGGCCCTGTCATTCTAAAATATGTACAAATTCACTTTTTAAAGTTTAGTGACAGAATTCTTGCCAGAGCTTAGATAAGTTACTGCTTCCTTTCCACCATCTTGCTTCCACCCCCTTCCAATCTAATTTTAAAGAAATTACTCTCTTCAGTGAGTTTTTTAAATTTCTTCTCCATCTGGCAAATTTGGCTTCTTAAAACATTATTCTCCTAATTGGCTTTTTGGGCCTCTTTTGCCATTTGGGTTAGTCTATTTTTAAGGTATTTTTTTCTCTTTTCTTTTATTATTTTCTTTTTTTGAATTCTTTTATTTATTTTCTTATTTATATCATTCATTTCCACGAGGTTTTGAGTTACAAATTTTCACCCCATCATTCCCCTACCCACAACCCCCAAAACAGTATTCCCATTGTAAAGTCCCTCCTCCAGTCTGCTCCCTCCTATGTCCTCCTCCATTGCCCCTCTAACTTTCTGGTAGGGCAGAATGTGTCTTCCTACCACAGTGCCCATATATTTTAATTCCCAGTTGCATGTAGTTAATAATATTTAACATTTAATTATAGATACTTTTAGTTCCCCCCCCTTGCCACCCATACCCACTGGAAGGATAAGCAATTCAATACAGGCTGTACATGTATAATTACACATCACATAGCCACAGTGGATATAATACGAGAGACTGTTTATATGTACTTCCTTCCTATCCCACCCTGCCGTATTCTGTTCTCTACTGTGTCCCTGTCCCTTTACTGAAGTGTGTGCTTCCAGCAGCCCTCCCCAATACCCTGCCCTCCACTCCATTATCCCACCTCTCATCCCCATCCACCCTTCTCTCCTGTGTGGCAAGATACCCAGTTTAGAGTTTATGTCATTCCTTCCCTAAGCCAAATTCAATGAGAGTAAAGTTGACCCTTTCCCTTTTGCCTTCCTGTTCTTCCCCTCCATTGTAACCAATATTCTTTGCCTCTTCTATATGGGATGATTGACTCCATTATATATGTCCCTGTCTCCTCTCATTCTAATCCTCTCCCACCTCAGAATTTCACCTTTTAAAATACCATCACTTCCTATTCAATTGATCCTGTGCCCTCTATGAACTCATAAACACACATATCCAGATATGTATTCATATGCATATATACCCTCCTATATAGATATATGTGTAGGTATGCACACATACATATATGCATATACATACACACATGCATGCATACATAAACACATGTATATACATACATACACATGCATACACACACAACTTTGATAAGTTCCTTATGATTTCTTTCCCATGTTTACCTTCTCATGCTTCTTGTGTTTGATTGTCAAATTTTCTGTTCAGTTCTGGTTTTTTTCAGCAAGAATGCTTGAAAGTCCTCCACCTCAGTTAACGACCATATATTCCCCTGGAAGATTATACTCCATTTTGCTGGGTAGGTGATTCTTGTTTTAATCCTAGCTCCCTTGATCTCTGGAATATCATATTCCAGGCCCTTTTATCTCTCAATGCATAAGCTTCCAGATCCTGGGTTATCCTAATTATGTTTTCACAGTATTAAAATTGCTTCCTCATGGCAGCCTGTAATATTTTCTCTTTGATCTGGGGACTCTGGAACCTGGCTATAAGGTGGTTTTTTTCTTCAGTATTTTCTTGGGTCTTCTTTAACAAGTTGTCAACTTGTTTTTCATGATTTTCTTGCATCTTTCTCATTTCTCTTCCCAGTTTTTCCTTCACTTTTCTTTCTTGACTTTCAAAATCTTTCTTGAATTCCTCCATGGCCTGTAACCAGTTCAAATTTTTCTTGGAAGCTTTGGATGTAAGAGTTCTCACTTCATTGTCTTCTTCCCATCCCATTTACTGATTATTTTTGTACCCCAAAAGGATACTGTGGTCTTTTTCTGCTTCCTCTGCTTGCTCATATTGCCAGTCTATTACTTGACTTTTGAGCATTTTGCCGTGGTAGAACTCTGATTCCAGATTCCAGGGAAATATGTCTCAGATTTCTGGGGTTTTCACAGATGCTGGATCAATTAGGAGGGTACTCTCTCTGCAGCTCCCACAAGCTCTGGCACACTGCCCACACACCCTAGGACCACCAACCAAGACTTCAACCAAGATCCAAGCATGTTAAAGCAAGAGTGATTAGTCACTGAATGAAATAAAAAGGAACTTATCAAAGTCAAACTATTCACATGCTTACATGTAAAAATGATAGATGTAACTTACAAAACTTTTCTTAGTATAAGAATAGTTGAAGGGAATATAAATGTGTGTGTATATGTATATGTGTATGTGTATGCGTATGTATATGTGTATCTATCTGTCTATCTATATGCACACATATGTGTGTGTGTGAGAGAGAGAGAGAAAGAGATCCTTTTTATCCCCAAAAAAGGAATCTAAAGTTGGATGGCTGTGCTTGCTTTGCTTCCTTTGCCTGCTCATTTTGTCAGTCAGTTACTTGATGTTTGAAGTCTTTGCCACATTAGAACTCTGCTTCTGGAGTGGAGAGCTTTGTCCTAAATTGCTGCGGTTTTGCAGCTGCCAAAGATATTAGGAGGCCACTGTCTCTTCAGCCTCCACAAGCTTTGACTCACTGGTCACATAACTGAGGACCACCACCCAAGACCATGATCCATATCCAGCAAGGTAAAGGCAAAAGCACTTAGGCTCTGAATGGTCACTTACCCCCATGCAATCTGCAGGCCAGGAGCTCTGAAGCAGCCATGTGGAGGCAGCTGCTCTTCCGCTTCTTCTGGCTGTAGGGACAGAGGGCTGGTTGGTCTTCCCCAAATTCAGCTTTTTTACACAGAACTTTCACTTTGTCTTTGGAATTTATGGGTTGATAATTCTGGAAATCTCCACAGCTGCTGGTGATCTACTCTCCCAAATGCTCCAGTCCAGGCTGGTCCTGGCTTCCCTGCTGCTAAAACCGTAGTTTTTTGTGGGGCTGGACCTGGGTCCCATCATGCTGTGATGGACTCTTCCTATCCACCTGCCATGCTCCCTTCAGAAGAAGTTTTGTTTCTCTGTCACTTTTTGGGTTCTGGAGCTCTAAAATTTGTTTAGAGTCATATTTTATAGGTATTTGAGGTCACAGCACCTCCTGGCAAGTTTCAATGATTTCACTTCCTTTATGTCAAATGAGTAAACTAAAAAAAAATCCTGTTGGCACAGACACTTTTTGAGCGAGGGGTCACTGATGGAGAAAGGCATATCAGGTGACTCATTTTCAACAGTTTTAGTGACAAAAAAGTTGTTTCTTTCTTTACCTGTTGGTGTTGGTGAATTATTAATGTTGCCCCATTGCCTCTATGTGATTCTACAGAAGATGTTCTCAATTCATCCGCAGGAAAATGTACATTTTTGGTCAACATAGAGGAGCCATATTCAACCATGCATGTTCTGGACCTGTATAACATCAGTTATAATGCTATGGTTTCAAGTAGATTAAGATAGGATAAGGCAGAATTACCATAAAATTATGCAAATATTAACTCCTTCTTGGCAAACATGGGAACATAATGATATTACAACAATGAAAATTACCCCCTTTATTTCAATATGGTTTTAGTTAAATCTAGTTTGAAGTAAATAAATCAGTTTTTGATACCCCTTCCTACTTTGTAAACTTAATAGGAGTGAGTTTTGTTCAATATAGACTAAGAGATCACCAGAGATATGAAGTTCTCCATCTGTACTCATCCTAAAAATACAGTTTTCTGTCCAGTTCTCCTGAATCAATTCCTAGGGAAAAGTGTGTGACTTTCCATGACTATGCCAAATATCCAGACTTGGGCTATACTCACTAATAGTTGATTCTACATGAAAACAACATTCAGGGTTATTGAAAATTATTTTATGTAACCAATTATAAATTTATTATATTTACTCTGGTTGACATAGTATTCTACACAACTTTTGAGTCTCCCTATAAAACTTAGCACTTATAATATAAATGTTTTTTTCTGACTGCCTAAAAATGGCTTGAATTATCCCAACCTTTTTTCCATTAAAATTTAATCAATTAAATATTGTCTGATATTCACTTATTTGCAAACTTAGGACAATATATGGCGTCATGTAATTGATCATGTAATTTGACCAACATATGAAGCTAGGTCATGCAAGGCTTTCAGTGGAAGTGGCAAAGTATGCCCTGGGATTCATACTGTCTTCCTGTGGTTCAGGGCCCCAGGCACTACTATTGTCCTTCTAGACACAGAGATAAAAATGAATTTGCAAATATTCAAAAAGATTTCTATGTAGGGTGCTTAAAGACCATGGAATAATGTATATAGTTCTGGACCTGGAGTCAGGAAGGCTTGTTTTAAAAAAAAAGTCACATCTTTAATACTAACTGTATGATCGTGAGAAAGTTTAAGTTTTTATTTGTTCTTCTACAACATAGTGATAAAATGTATGTGCTACTTAACTCTCAGGATTTTTCTATAAGTGAAGTGGCATAATGTATATAAAGTCTTTTCAGTGTCTTAAAACACTAGATAGTTATTTATTGCTATCACCACCATCATCATCAGGAAGGTAACCAGCATTACCTAGTGACATAGTAAGGACACAGACCCAGATTTAGTAAAGTGCCTAAGAAACAGTTTTTGCTCCATATACAGTTTAAAGACAACTATTTGATTAGTCTTAGAACAGATGGCCTGCTGAGATACAAACAAAGATGTCCACATTGACTTTTGCCTAACTGTGTCCTTTCAGTGAGAGTGTTCTTGGGTATCAGGCAGTTGGTTCCTCTGAGCCATCTGGCATTTGTGGCTCATTAGAGATTGTTAGATATGGAAAGAATGTGAAGTGTAGATCAGACACTTGATTCTGCAGAATAAACTTAGAACTAGCACAATTACAAATGTTAGGTCCAATAATTATTTTGTGGCAGACCCTGCAGGAGAACATAACTTTCTTCCCTCCTTACTTAGATATATTATTTTAGTTCTCTCAAGTTATTTTCCCAGGGCAGAGCCAGGATAGTGGTGTAGAAACAGGGAAATTATGCAGCTCCAACATAGCCACCTCAAATATCCATAACATATGACTATAAACAAATTTTAGGGCTGAAGAACTCATAAAAGTACAGAAAAATACATCTTCCACTGAAGGCAGCTTAGCAGGTGGGACAGGAAGGGCTCATCACAGCATGCTGGGAGTGGAAAACAGCCTGGCCTGAAACCATGGCTTGGCCACAGGGCTGCCAGGACAAGATGCACCTGGAGCCTTCAGGAGAGTGGATCACTGGCAGTTCTGGCAATTTCTAGAATTATCAAGCCATAAGAAATAAGAACTATATGAAAGGTTAATGGAACTCAGCTAAATTCGGGCGACTGGGTCTGGCCAAACTGCCCAGAGGGCAAGGAAGCAGAAGAAGTAGCACAGCAACCTCCATGTGGTTGCTTCAAAGCTTGCAGCCTGCAGACTGCAGGGGGCCCAAGTGATCATTAAGTGGATAATTGTTCTTGCCTTAACTAATCTGGAAGAGGATCATGGTCTTGAGGTGGTAGTCCTTAGGTGCGTTTTTAGTGATCCAAAGCTGATGGGGGCTGCAGTCACCACATAATGGCCGTAGCAGCTGCAAAACCCCCAGGAATTTGGGACAGAGCTTTCCCCTCTGCAAGCAGAGTTCAACAGTGCTAAAAAGTCAAGTAATTGACTGGCAACATGAACAGGCAAGGGAAGCAAAGAATAGCAATCTAACTTTAGAATCCTTTTTTAGGGAAAAAAGGATCAAATAATGGAATGGGAAGAAGACAACACAGTCAGAACTCCCACACCAAAAGTTTCCAAGTAAAATGTAGACTGGTTACAAGCCAAAGATCAGCTTAAGAAGGATTTTGAAAACCAAGTAAGAGGAGTGGAGGAACAATTGGGAAGAGAAATGAGAACTATGCAAGAAAATACTGAAAAGAGGGTCAACAACTTGACTGATGAAAAAAAAAACTTAAAATAAATTGACTCAAATGAAAAAGATCCCCAAAAAGCCCATGAGGAGAAGAACACCTTAAAAAGAAAAAATATCACAAGGAAAAATAACCTGAAAAACTTTCTGAAGAGAATAAATGCTTCAGAATTAGAGTGGAGCAAATGGAAGCAAATGACTTTATGAGAAATCACGATACTATTAAACAGATCCAAAGAAATGAAAAAAATACAAAGCAATGTGAAATATCTCCTTGAAAAAATCACTGACATGGAAAACAGATCCAGGAGAGACAATTTAAAAATTATTGGACTGCCTGTAAGCCACAATCAAAAAAAGAACCTAGAAATCATCCTTCAAGAATTTCTCAAGGAAAAATGCCCTGATATTTTAGAAACATAGGGCACAATAGAACTTGAAAGAATTCACCAATCACCTCTTGAAAAACATCCCCAAAATAAAAGTCCTAGGAATGGTATAGCCAGTTTCTGGAGCTCCCAGATCAAGGAGAAAATATTAGAAGCTGCCAAGAAGAAACAATTTGAATACTGTGGAAACACAATTAGGATAACCCAGGATCTGGCAGCTTCTACACTGAGGGATAAAAGGGCCTGGAATATGATATTTCAAAGATCAAGGGAGCTGGGATTAAAACCAGAATCACCTACCCAGCAAAACGGAGTAAAATGTTGCAGAGGAAAATATGGTCATTCAATGAGGTGGAGGACTTTCAGTCATTCTTGCTAAAAATCAGATGTGAAAAGAAAATTTGGCACTCAAATACAAGAAGCATGAGAAGGTAAACAAGGAAAAGAAATCATAAGGAACTTACCAAAGTTGAACTATTTATATACCAACATGGAAAAACGATACTAGTAACCAATGAAACTTTTCTCAGTATGCGGGTAGGTGAAGGCAATACAAACATATATATTTATATATATATACACACATACATACACATACATATACATATGTCTATATAGTATGGTATGTACATACATACATATATACATGCATACGTTTGAATACACATCTGCATATGTGTATATAGAGGGCACAGCTTCAATTGAATAGGAAGGGACAATACTTTAAAAGGTGAAAATCTGAGGTGGGAGAGGAATAGAATGAGAGGAGAAAGGGAGAGACAAAATAAGATTAATCATCTCATATAGAAGAGGCAAGGTATAACTGTTACAATGGAGGGAATAACAGGAAGGCAAAAGGGAAGGGGTCAACCTTACTCTCATTGAGTTTGGCTTAGTGAAGGAATGATATAAACTCAAAACTTGGTATCTTGCCACACAGGAGAGTAAAGGGAATGGGGATGAGAGATGGGATGATGGAGGAGAGGGCAGGATGGGGGGAGGGTTGCTGAAAGCACACACTTCTGTAAAGGGACAGGAAAAGGGTAGAGAATAGAAAAAGGGGGGTTGGATAATAAGGAGGACGTATAATCAGTCTCTCACAATATGTCCATTGTGGAGATGTTCTGCAGAGCTACACATGTACAGCCAGTATTGAATTGCTTATCTTTCCATTGGGGGTGGATGATGATGGAGGAAGGGAAAGTATCTAGAATTTAAAGTTATATAATTAAATGTTCAATATATGTGTGTGTGTGTGTATTTATATACAGAAATTATTAACTACATGCTGCTGCAATATAAGATATACAGTCACTGGGGTAGGTAGGGAGACCCAACTGGCCTTATCAGAAAGCCTGAAGGGCAATGGGGAAGGACAAATGAGAGTGCAAATTGGGGGAGGAGTTATACAGTGGAATGGCTGTTTTCGGGTGGTGGCTGGTGGAAAGACGGGGAGAAAGTTTGTAACTCAAAATCTCATGGAAATGAATGATGTAAACAAGAAAATAAATAAATGAGTTTTAAAAAGTTGTTTTCCAAAAAAAATCATAATGAATAATCACTCAATTACCACTCTGCATAGACTATTTCCCTAAATTCTGACTGTCTTGTTAATAATTAAATTTATTTAACATAATATAACATGAACTAAGATCCTGTAATTTGTAATTGGCATATTATCTCAAGTTGTTCTTTCATTGAGTTTCATTTGTATATCAGACATTGCTTCAATGTTTATTACATTGCTTTGTATTAGAATATAAAACGTAGTTCAGTTTAGTGCCAGGAAATCTAAACATAGGATGGTACTATAACATTGTCTAATAAACCCCCCATATTATAATGGCGAGACAAGTGGTAATGTTTTGAAGAATACATGGATAACTTTTCTTGACCAGGATGTAGACTATAACGTCTGGATCTAAGTGTCTTAGCAATGATTGATGATGCTGGAGAATGTAAGCCCTGAATCATGCCTTAAGTTTATCAAATATTTTGAAAGTGAATAAAGGACTGAGCAAATTAAGAAAGAATCTGGGCTTCCATATTTGGGCCTATACTATTAAATACAGGACTCTCAGTGTATACACGCATGCATGCATGCATGCATGTGTATGTATACATGCATGCATATCTGTATGTATACACATATACACACAAACACATATGGATATATACATATACAATGCATATGTATATACATATATATGGATACACTCATATACACACATGTATATATTTATATGTGTGTATATGCATGCACATGTATATACACTGTATGTATATATTGTATGCCTATGCATATACATATATACAGGATTGATATATACGTGTGTGTGAGAGAGAGATTGAATTAGTGCAAGGGAATTGATGTTTAAGCACATCTACACCCTAATCCTTCTTTTGTATAAATTATCTCAGTAAGTAAGTAGGCCTTCTTAGGAAGTTTATTACATTCCTTAGGCTACCATAGCCCCATCTGCAGAATGAAAGCAGTGGTTCATTGAATACCTCTCCAGCAGCCCCACACATCAGAAATGTGCAATATAGCCACCAATGGTGCCAAGTTGTCATCTCAGAGAGTGGTTTTACCCACTGGGATAATAGATGTTCCTGAATCTCAAGGAGAACACGGAATTTCACTGAACAAGGAGGAGCAATTACCATCTTCTTTTTCACTTGAGCCAATTTATTTTAAGTCACTTGACTACCACAGTGCCAGATGGGGGTTGCTTACAGCTGGTGTTCTTTCTGGGAGTTAATAAATGGGATGGGGGTAGTTTTCAATAATGTGTAAATATGTTTGGCATTTCACAGAAACAAATGGATTTGCTGCCAATGTTTGCAATGCCAATTTTTAAAAACATGAAAACAAACAATAGCACAATATTGAACAAAGATGAAAACACTCTGTGAGCCACTGGCAGCAGCTTTTCAGGGAGAGAATAGGACATACAAATGCCTATGAGACATGGTAAACTATACATTATTTAGCTTAGGGTCCAAGCCTATGGGACGTAAAAAGATGAAGGAAGTTATTTCTGCACTCAACATTCCAAATTCCAAAAATTAATGTTTATTTTCAAGGGCCCAAGAGATCAAAGCCTATGTAAAGGCGTGGGCAGAATTATCCTTTTGTTTTCTACCCATGGCTTATCATTAGGAGGGAATAGGTGTGCACTTTATTTTCCTCAAAGGATATATGTGATAACTTATGCATTTAATCCATATATAAATATACATGCATACATATACATATATACACACATATACACACATACACACATATGTGTGTATATATGTGTGTGTGTGTGTATATATATATAGATATCTATCTATCTATCTATCTATATACATGTGTATATCCATCTATC
>JAQQSW010010200.1:0-13052 GCA_028646575.1 Pseudocheirus occidentalis | reverse complement strand
GGAGGAGGGAAGGCAGAGCAATTGGGGTTAAGTGACTTGCCCAAGGTCACATGGCTAGTTTTGTTTTAAGTGTCTGAGGCCACATTTGAACTCAGGTCCTCCTGACTCCAGGGCTGGTGCTCTATTCACTGTGCCACCTAGCTGCCCCTAAGATGAATCTTTTGGACATTGCTCGTAAAAGTGGGGACAACAGCCAACTGAGATCATACAAGCACACAGTTTAGAACTGGAAGGAACTTTAGAAATCATTTAATCTAATCTTTTCATTTTACAGATAAAGAAACTGAGTTTCAAGATTTAAAATCATTGACCCAAGGTAGTAAATAGCAGAGGGAGGATTGGAACCCAGACCCATGACTACATATCCGATGTTTTTTTTTAAACATGTTTCTTTTTCTTTCTTTTGTTTTGTTTTGTTTTCTCTTCACTTTTTTTCGCTTTTTTTGAAGGGCAATTGGGATTAAGTGACTTGCCCAAAGTCACACAGCTAGTAAGTGTGTCGAGTGTCTGAGGCTGGATTTGAACTCAGGTCCTCCTGACTCCAGGGCTGGTGCTCTACTCACTGTGCCACCTAGCGGCCCCCCATGTTCTTTTGACTACACCGTACTAATCCCTGGAGGCAAATTCTTAGGCAGTAGGCAAAGGTCTTTAAGGCATGGTCTTTCAGTTTTAGCGTTTTCATTTCATCTATAATACCATATTTATGTGGGCACAATTAATGTGCTAAGAGCACTGAACCAGCATTTGAATCTCAGTTCTTCTTCTGGCTGTGTGGCCTTGGCAAGTCACTTCGCCTTTCTTGGCCTCAGTTTCAGAATAAGAAGGGTTGGACTCAGCTGGCCCTACACAAGGGCACTTCCAACTCTAAATCTATGGTACTATGACCTTATAGCTCATGGTTGTCTAAAATCAAGGGAGACATGGCTCTAGCTGTCACAAAATGCAAACTATACCTTATATGCTTTCAGTTATATGCCTTCTCAAGAAGTGGCTTGGGTCTTGCCTATTGAGCTTCTGTGGTAGGGTTATGTAGCATTGCAGATAGAGTGCTGGGTTTGGCGTCAGGAATTCCGTGTTCAAATTCTTTCTCTGTGTGTGTGAGATGCTGGACAAGTCACATCACTCATAGAAGCCTCAATTTTCCTATCTGTAAAATGGGGGTATCTGTAATAATTACCTAATATGGTTGTTGCGAAGCTTAAATTTAATAATGTATGCAAAGCATTTTGGCAAAATTTGTAAAATGTCTGTGTCCTGTGCAAATATCAATCATTATTTTTAGTTAGGATATAATACAGGAAGGGGAAAGTGAAGGTAATAAGAATTTATAAGTGCAATTATATGGCAGTTAGATGACTTGGTGGATAGAGCACTGAGCCTGGAATCAAGAAGACCTTAATTCAAATCTGACCTCAGACACTAGCTGTGTGATCCTGGGCAAGTCACTTAATCTCTGTTCATCTCAAACCACTCAAAGAAGGAAATGGCAAACCACTCTAGGATCTTTGCCAAGAAAATCCCATGGACAGAAATGACATGCTATGGTCCACAGTCATGAAGACTCGGGCACGATTGAACAACAACAAAGCAGATCTCATGTACCAGGCACTGTATTAAGTACTTTTTACAAATATTCCCTCATCTGATCCTTACAACAATAACCCTGGAAGGTAGGTGTTGTTATTATCATTATCTTACAGTTGAGGAAATTGAGGCAGGCAGAGGTTAAGTGACTTGCCCAGGGTCACAGAAGTAGAAAGTGTCTAATGTTAGATTTGAACTCAGGTCTTCCTTACTCCAGACCCAGGGCTCCAGGCACTGTGCCACTTAACATCCCTCTGGTTTAAGAACACCAAAGTAAGTCATCAGACAAAGGAAGGAACTGGGAGTTTGCCATCAGAAGTATAGTAAGTAGAATTGTTATAACCTAAGGGCTCTTCAGGATCTTTCAAAAGGCTTTAGGTCATAACTAGTTTGGTCATACTTTAGGTCATAACTAGCATTAACACATAGACATGAGGAGAGATGTTTGAGAGAGACAGTAAATACTGCAGATTACTGAATTGGGATCTGAGATCATCTCTACGAGTCAGAGAACTGGGTCAAATAGAATAAGGTGAAATCTATTAGGAATAAATGCAAAGTCTTCATTAGTGTTCAAAATAATCAATTTATAGGCACAAGGTAGGGGGAATTTGGCTAGATGGCAATTTGCCTGGAAAAGATAAATGAGATTTTTTGTCCTCAAATCTCTCCAGTATGATATTGCTCCCAAGAAAGCTAATGGGGTCATAGGCTGCAGTAAGGGAGACAGTGGCCAGGACTAGAGAAGTGATAGTCTCATTATACCTTGCCTTTGTGAGAGCACGCCCAGAGTATTGTGTTCATTTCTGAATGCCATATTTTAGGAAAAACATGGATTACCTGTTTGTCTTTGTACTATGGCCAAGTAACTGTAAGCTATGCAAAAAATCACACTGTCCTCTTCCCTAGAGGAGAAGGTAAAAAAGGGCCAGGTAAGGTGCAGCTGGGTGCCCCGGTGAATAGTGCACTAGTCTTGGAGTCAGTAGGAACTAAGTTCAAATCCCGCCTCAGACACTTAACACTTACTAGCTATGTGACCTTGGACAAGTCACTTAACCCCAATTGCCCTTCATTCCCAACTTCAAAAAGCAAAAAAAGTTTTAGAACTATGCCCAAAGGGCTATAAATAATTGCTTACCCTTTTATCCAGCAATACCACCTCTGGGATTGTATCCCAAAGAGATCATAGAAGTGGAAGACCCTTATGTACAAAAATATTTATAGCAGCTCTTTTTGTTGTGGCAAACAACTGGAAATTAAGGGGATGCCCATCAACTGGGGAATGGCTAAACACGGTGTGGCATATGAATGTAATGGAATACTATTGTGCTATAAGAAATGAGGATCAGATGGACTTCATATTTACCTATAGAGGCTTATATGAACTGATGCTCAGTGAGAAGAGCAGAACCAGGAGAAATTAGTACACAATCACAGACACATCATATGTGTGATGACCAGCTTTGATAAACTGGACTCTTCTCAGCAAGCAAGGTTATAAGACAACTCTAAAAGACTCAGGATGGAAGGAGATATCTACATTCAGAGAAAGAACTAGAAAGAACAAGAGTTTGAATGTAGATTGAAGCAAACTATCAACTCTCTTTCCTTTTCTTGTTTGGTTTTGTTTCCTCTTTCCCATTGTTCATTCCATCAGTTACAATCCTTCTTTATAACCTGAATAATGTCTAATGTGAAAGTATTTACAGATCTTATACTTGATTGCATGCCGCCATGGGGGGGGATGAGGAGGAGAGGGAGAGGGAGAAAATTTGAAACTCAAGGGATTGTGGAACTGAATCTTGTAAACTAAAAGTAAACAAATTAGTAAAGACAAACATAATTTTTTTTAAAAAAAGGCCCAGATAGGTCTCTCTCTACTTTCTGTTATTTGCTATTCTTGAGTCACTTCAGTTGTCTCTGATGCTTCATGTCTCCATTTGGGATTTTCTTGGCAAAGATACTGAAATGATTCGCCATTTCCTTCTCCAGCTCATCTTACAGATAAGGAGCTGAGGCAATCAGGGTTAAGTGACTTACCCCAGGACATGCAACTAGTAGGAGTCTGAGGCTGGATTTGAACTCATGAAGATGAATTTTCCTGATTCCAAGCCCAGTGCTCTATCCACTTTGTCACCTAGTTGCCCCCTCTAAGATATTAGGGAGAATGAAATGTTCTCAAAAAGAAAATATTCTCACAAAAGGAAATTCTCTCAAAAAGAAAATATTCTCTGAAAAAGAAAAAATATTCTCTCAAAAATTACATTCCACTTTTTTTTTTTGGAAAAGTGGAAGGTAAAAACTAAGTAAAATGAATTTGAAGATGATGAAAGACAAAAATATCATTGGAGGTTTTGTAGAAAAACATGAACACTCGTGCTAATATTCTATTTTTGAACCTGTAAAGTAGTCCAGCCATTCTGGAAGACAATTTATAATTGTGTGAGAAGTCACTAACCTTGTTAATATCTCTTGACCTTTCATTCCTACTGCTGGGCATGTACCTAAAAGGTCAAAGGCAGTGAGAAGATTCTATCAAACATTCATAGCAGCCCTTTTTATGACAGCAAAAATTAAAACAAACAAACAACTGGAACAAAGTGGATAGTCACCAATTGGGTAGTGGCCAGACAAATTGTAGTGTATGAATTAGTTTATTCTTACCATTCATTGGGATATTATTGCAGAGTGAAGTACAAGGGAGGGGGTTTTGTGTATCAACTTCAATCAAACAATAGAGTAAATTAGGTATTAAGGAACTTTCTTATAACCTAATTGCAATGAGTTCTTGTTTGTCTTTCATTCTCGAAGAGGACTATGACTTCAAGGAGAAGATGCCATGACATATAAATGAATTGGATTGAAGTGAGGGAGGGACTGTGCATAGTCACCGGCCTCACTTTCTCCTCCAGAGCCATCTTGGTCCAGAGGCAAGATACAGATCAAGATGGCTGGAGATGGCTCTAGATACAGTGGGAGACTTTGGCCTTTTTAAGCTAAGGTCTTTAACAAGTCTCAGTTTGATTGAGGCAATTGCATTCAGTGATCAAGGCTAGGTAAAAAATGAGGCAGAGAATGGCTTCTTTACCTAGTCCAATATATACCTATACCTATATCTATACCTATACTTATGTATTTACATCTATATCTATATCTACATATATACATACATATACACATATACATAAGCATATACATACACACATACATGTACATGTACATGTACATGTACACATACATATACATCAATCTGGGAGAGAAAGATCCTCAGAGTTACTGACCAAAGCAGAAGCAATTGTCCTTTATATCTACTATGAGTCAATTAGGCCCCAAACAATGACCAACTTGGGTTGGCCTGGGACCTATTGTTGGCCAGTCAATGAGAGCCAGAATGATTTGGGTTTGAGGTATGGTCCTTAAGAAAAAAAGATTTCCATTGCTCACTCCCTCTGGTATACTGCATGCTTCTGCTTGTGTGCAGGAGCACACACTGTCAGCTAGGTTAGTAAGTGTGCTTTGTAACACCATAGCCCTGCATAGGTCATAGACCTTTTTCACAGCTTCTGTAAGTATACCATAAGCCAACCCCTGCGTCAGCTTCCTGAGAAGGGTTCAATATACAGGTATTTTCTTTTCTCATCACCCACAACTGTGTTTCCTCTTCTACACCAGAGCACTATGTCTCTGTAGACATCCAAATAGAGTGATAGCATCGAGTGCCTTTCTGATGGGCATATATTGTATTCCCCTAGGAACCACGGGGACAAAAATGTACAGAAAACCTTATTTTCCCCAAATGTGAGAATGATTGCACATCATTTTAACCTGTCCATTTCCATATTTAAGTGACTGCCAACATGTTAATGCCCTTTGATCCACTGTTGTAATTTTTTTGCTTTTTAAATTGTTTTCAAATGTCTTTCGAAAGATTTGACAGGGAGACAGGCGTTCTCTTTAAATTGAGTTAAATGAAAATTTCCTAAGTTTGTTGCTTTTTCTCTGGTGTCCATGGGCATGATCTCTAGCAGGCTTGGAAATCTGCTTTATCATTTTGTATACTTGACAATTTTGTACTCCACATTATTTGACTTCATATGTGCATGGCAATGTAGTAAAACACAAAATTTTTATTACAGTGAAAAAAAAGGTTTCAGTGGTCAAAATTTTTATTCCTTTAGGCAGAGCACCCACAGGCAAGGATATGATACCCTAAGTGGAGAGAGGGAATGGAAAGAAAAAGAAAAGAAGGGAAGGAAGGAAGGAAGAAAGAAAGAGAAGAAGGGAAGGAAGAAAAAAAGAAAGGACAAATTTCTAAGTAATTTGAAAAGATTTGCACTTGAGAATTGGTGGGGGTAGGTGGATAGGGATGGGGGGGTAGAGAAGGGGAAAATAGAATTGTTTCTTATTTTCCCAAGAACAATCCCTTCTCAGGAGACCTTTACTGACTCTGTACTGGTTTCCTTTTTTTTTTTTTTAAGCATAATCTAAGAGATGACTTCTCAACCAATCCCAAGACATTTCCTGTGTGGCATCTTCTGCTTTTCATCCAATGGCCCCCTATTATTCTTTTAAATCAATTATAGGCTTGTTCACCCACTGTGATGAGGAAAGTTCCTTAATACCTAATTTACCTTGTCGGTTGATTGATTAAAGGGGATATCAAATCTCTTTGGGAAGTTAAGAAGGACCGAGAGAAAATGTATACAAGACTAATAATGTAAATGAAAATGACACAAGAAGTGTCTGAATTTAAGTTAATTTCAATGAGCAGTCTTGGTCCTGGAAAGCAGATTTATGCAACATACTTCTCTCTTAGTAGAGAGGTTGGGGACTATGGGAGCATAACATTACGTGGATGTAACAGACAAGGTCATTTTTTTCTGGAGTGTTTTCCTTGTCACAATATCATTGGAGGAGTATGCTGAGAAATGCCTGGGTTATAAAAAACAAAAAACAAAAAAAATTAATAAAAAACTTTGAAAAGTTTTGTTTAAAAGAAACTGAAAATGTTTAAAAGCATCTTTGTTAGGAAGCTGATGAATAGAAGAATGTGACACGGAAGAAGATGGGGGAAAAGACCAGTAAACACTTAGAACAGATATAAAGTAAGAGATTCTTCCCATAGAAGGGAGAGTTAGGTCCTCTAAGGAAGAAGCAACTGTTTATGTGCCAAGGCAGTGGACCAACCACTGGTGGCAACAAGGGGGTGGTCATCTAGGAAGAGACAAAGGAGAGAGAGAGTAGTGGTAGTTGGTGACTCACTATGGAAGGGAACTGAGATAGCTATTTGTCAATCTGACATTATTAATGAGAGGTCTGCAATCTTCCCAGATCATATGTTTGGAACACGATAGTGAACCTCTTAAGGTCAACCCTGAAGATGCATCCATTTCTAATGATTAACAAGGGGTCAAATAATGCTGCCAGAAGAGGAACATAGAAAGCCTTACTGAGGATTATGAAGTCCTAGGTAAGAAATAGAAAACCATAGAAGCACAGGCGGTATTTTCATCACGGCAGTTGATAGAAGGCAAGGGCTTTGAAAGAGTGAGGCATATTTAGAAAGTGAATAGTTTTTTTAAGAAGTTGAATTTAGAGTTTAAAAATAATGATAGATCCTTGGTCAGGGATGGAGTATATATTATAAAGGATGATAAAAATATATTTTCCTATAGTTTTACAAATCTGATGAAGAGAGTTTTAACCTGAAAATGGAGGGAGAAAATTTTTTACATATTTTCATTAAGCTAGATATCGCAGGGAGCAGAAGCTGCAATCTAGAAAGAAAAATAGCAGTAGATCCAAGAAATAAGCCAGCAATATAAGCCATGGCTTGAGATGTTTATATACAAATGCATAAAGTTTATAGAAAGAGAGCCATCAGAGTATATTATAGATCACCTGGGAAAAGTTATAGGAAACCCATGAAAAAACCCATCTTAGTAATCCCACTATCTGCTGGAGTTCTCTCTCTGTCAATAGTGGAGAAGTTATTAATTCCTTGACTTGCCTTAATGATAATTTCATCCTTCAAAAGGTGAATAAACCAATGAAGGGGAATCATTCTTCTGTACTTGATTTATAATAACAAAGAAAAATTTTGCTGTAGTGCAAATAATGGGAATTTTCATGGGAAGGATCCACTTCATTTTAGGATTTGTCATGGAAAAGAAGAAAGTTGGTAATAGTCTGCCATGCACTTTGAGTTGTGAAAGAGCAGATTTCAGAGGGTTCATATAAAAGATAAATAGGATCCAATGGAATATAAGCTCTAGGGGAAAAGCAACCCTGTTGGAATAGGGAGCTCTCAAGAATGATATTCTGAAGACACTAAAGAGAGACAATTAGAAGGAAAAGAGAAAGTTGTTTAATGAGATGATGTGGTTACAAAGAGAACTCATTGACTAAAGTAACATGTTCCTTTCTTTATAAAAGAAGATTTCCTCCTTCATTTACACACTTTTTACTGCATTTCTAATATTTCAAATCCTGAATCCCTAGACATACTTTAATCTTCTCCTACCCCTATACCAAACGAATCCATGAGACTTAGAAATCTTGCTTCAGGTATGAACAGGGTGTAGTCATTTGTTCTTTGTCTCTACACAGTCTAGTAATTTGCTTATTACCAATGGACATTCAGGTTGTGTGTGTGTGTGTGTGTGTGTGTGTGTGTATTCCTAACACTTATATCTTCACCTTCCTCCTCATGCTCCTCCTTTCCTTCTACCTCCTCCTCCTCGTCTCTTACACAGTACACTTTGCCATTTATAAAGTGTCCAGTTCTCGTCTGTTTCTATAACAACCTTGTGACATAGATGAGACAGATATTATCCTGAAACTCAGTAAGTCAAAAAAAAATCCTGATTATTGGTGACAAGAGTAAGAGGAGTGCCAGTGATATGCCCGAATCAAGGAAAAGATGTATCTCATTTGACTTATTTGAAAAATTAAGCACAAGTACAAAATAATAAAATGGAATGATCACTTTAAAGCATTTATCTCAAATGTGGGTGCTTGAGTATGGAGGAGAATTTTGGGGATATTATGAAGGAGACATCTGGGTATTTTCAAGCTGGGTTTTTTTTGTCATTGAAGTATTAGATTTTAATTATTAAAAGGAAACATTTTAAGGATTCCCTTGTGGCTTCTTTCTTTCATTTAAATATGCTTTTAACAAATTATACAACGTAATTGTCTCACTATTGCAATGATTTAAAAAATACAAGTGATGTTCATTTTAAATTCTGGATACTTATATTTTTTCAAGAAATACTCCCCATTCATTCTTTTTTTTGTCGTTGCCATAAGTATTTTATTTTGTCCAATGATTAATACAGATAACATAAGACTGATACAAATTTGCCACTGGGGGGGGTAACATAGGAATCCTCCAGGAATCATCCCCTCCATGGGGATGGACTCAGAAAGATCCAGAGGTTTTTTTACCAATGGCAAAAAGGACAAAAAGCCGTACAGTGAAAAGATAAACACTGGCAAGCTTCCGGGTACTAGGAATCCCTAAGGAGCAACATTTTGTTAGAAGCGAGAATAAGGAGGGATTTCGAAATGCTTTGGAGCATCTTGCTGATAAATGAGCAGAATTCCATCCACAGCATTCATCAATCAGAGGCAAAATATTCCAATGTAAAGGCTTGGCATGCAGAACTATCAGAACTATGGGAATATATGATGGGCAAGTCCCCTTCCCTTGTGCCCTACAAACCCCTCCCTTTACATGAAGACCTTCCTCAGGCTCTCTTGGGTCTCCTGATGATCTGCATATGTTAATGTGTGTGTGTGTCTGTGTGGGACTGTCTTGTGGATATGGGTGTCTGTGGAGATTTGCGTGTGTAGGTGCATGTATGTGTATGGGGGGAATAAGTCTGTGTTTCATTTAAAAGAGGGGGGAGCACAGGGTAAGAATATAGAGGTGACAAGCGGCATTCATCTCAAAGCCACATAATAGCAATACTCAATTCTCCAAACTCATGAGCAAACCAAGAACACAATGGACTTCTGCTGGTTCCCAAAGGGTCACATGAGCATATTTAGCGCATGAGAAGGCTGTGCTTTGGTCCATCCACTCTCTCCAACTTCTCGAAATGTTTCCTGGCATTGTGGATATTGATCAGGGTGGCAGCAGACGGTATCGATGGATCAGACATGACAACCATCACGTAGGTGTTCGAAGTAAAGACGTCAATGAAAGCAGCAAAGTTAGAGTTCCGGACTTCCATGCTCTGGAAAGGAGGCTGCCAGCTTGCTGCAGCTCAGCTTGAACTGCTTGATAATGTTGCTGATCTTCTCAAACCTGTGGACATCACGCTGTTCTTTACACTGGTAATGGGAAATTACCAGAAAAGTAGCTCTTTCAAAGAGAAGCACCTCATCCGGTTCAATAATCTGAGCAAAATTTCTCAGGTTCATTTCCAGCTGCTGAACGTTGGGGATGAGCTGATAGACGATACTGGACCAGGCCTGCCGGAGGAGAGAAGAAGCACCAACTGTGAGGTCCCTGCTCTGCACCTTCAGTGGGAGGCGTCAACAGGGGGACGTTTATTTGCAAAGGGCTCCCCATTCATTCTTAATGGTAGTAATTAACATCAAAAGCAATCCTATCCCATTAAAGCATTGAAATACTTTTTTTGTAAGTTGAAAAATGATGACATCTATTTTGACCTTTCCTCTTTAGCAGTCTAGTTTAGTGCCTGGGTTTTCTTTCAAAGCATACTTCTGTGCAGTAGTAAATTATATTGAAATAAATGTGGCCTATCATTCTTTGTTTTTAAAACATGTTTTCTTTAATAATCTAATCTATTATTGTCCCCTCCCCCACCTCCCAATGAACAAATTTAAAAACAGCAGAAGCAGCAAGAACAGCAAAACCCTGAGAAATAAAAGTCCTTAATACGTAGCTGTATACTCTGGCAAAACAAATTTTGTGTTAAAAAATGTATATCTTTTTGTGCAATTTAAGTTCATCAACTTTGTGATGGACACGTTTCATCTTTGTTCCTTTGTAGCTGAGCCAGGTAGGTGATGAAGGTGATAGAGAGGTGGGTCTAGAGCCAGGGAGATAAAACCTCTGTCTGCCTTAGTTTCCCCATATATAAAGTGAGGATAATAATAGCACCTACTCCCCATGGTTGTTATGAAGATCAAATGAGGTAATAATTGTAAAGCACTTAGTGCAGTGCCTCATACATAGTGTGGGCTATGTAAATAATAGCTGTTACTATCATTATGTTGATCAGAGTTCTAAGTCTTTTGAAGTTTTTTTTTTTCAATAATGTAATCCTGGTGTAGATCCCCCTGGTTCTGCTTGCTTCATTCTGTATCAGTTCATAGAAATCTTCCTAGTTTCCTCTGAAACTATCAATTTAATCATTTCTCATAGCACAATAATATTTTATTACATTCATATACTGTAATTTGTCTAGTCAGTTCTGAACAGGAGAATGGCCGCTTAGTATCCAATTTTAAGCTACCAAAAAAAGAGTTGCTATTAATGGTTTTCTCCATGTAGGTCTTTTTTCTATTTCTTTGATCTCTTTGAGGTGTAGGTCTAGTAGTGGTATAGCTAGTTCAAAGAGAATGCACATTTTTTAAGTTTTGGGGGCCTAATTCTTTTCCACTGCTTTCCAGGATGGCTAAACCAATTCACAGCCCCACCAACAGCACTTCAACGTTTCTGTTTTCCCTAGGCCCATGCAACATTTGTCATTCTCCACTTTTGTCATCTTTTCCAGTCTGATGAGTCTGAGGTGAAAGAGATGCTTTAATTTGCAAGTCTCTAGTTATTAGCGATGTTGAACATCTTTTCATATGATTATTAATAGCTTGGATTTCTTCCCTTGGAAACTCCCTGTTCATATTCTTTGACCATTTATCTACTGAGAATGCACAGACATTTTTCAATATTCTGTTCCTCCTCCCATTGAACTCACCTAGTAACAAAGAAAAATTCTTAAGCAAAACCAACTGACAAAGTAACTGTATCTGAAAAGTATGTAGCTAGTAACTGTAGCTCCTCATGTCTTTACTGAGAGAAGAAAAGCTTGTTTCATCATCTGTATTCCAATTAATCTGTTCTTACACTTTACATTTTTTCACCATTTTAATTTACTTTATTGCAGTCATTTTGTTGTTTATTATTCTCCTGACTTTTTCTACTTTATGCTGTATTAATTCATACAAGTCTTCTCTTGTTTTTATAAATCTCTTACATTCATCATTTCTTCCAGGACAATGATATTATATTAATGTAGTGTCCCTTCTGGACTATCTCCTTCCCCACTTGCATTCACAGTTTGGTTCTCTAAAGGGGATGACTATCTTGGGTTATAGATACTGTACGAGTCTGCACTCCCCAAACTATAACTTGCAAGCCCCAACCAGTGTGCATACCTTTAACAGTTAGACAGTAGGTGCAATTAGCTCAAACAAAAGCTTATACTGACATGTTGTACTAGGAAAAAGAGTAACAAGGTACTCTCCCCATAAACCTGGGGCACACTCCCACAAATACACTTAGTATCAATGGGAAGAGAGGGCACAAACTTAAAAACTATTAGTAGAGAGGCATATACCTATGGAACACATAGGACTAAGGCAATTTAAAACTTGAGGCACTTGGAAGGCCCCCATTTCTCCTCCCTACTTTTTTTTTGTATTCTCATGTTTTCCCCCTTGAGCTCAGTAGTTATTCTGTGAAGGCTGCTCAGATGGGCTCCCTGGGCCTGTTCTTCAAAACTCAATTAGCAATGACAAGGACTGACTCTCCTCTCAATTCATGGAGCTCACATACCCCAAAGTTATCTCCTGCCTCAACTCTTGACTGAGTGGTATACTTCTTTTTTTTCATTAACTTATGTTTATTTTTAATTTACATCATTGATTTCCACAGGATTTTGAGTTACAAATTTTCTCCCCATCTTTTCCCTACCTACCCCTCCAAAACAGTGATCCCATTGTATACTGCCTCCCCCAGTCTGTTCTCTCCTATATCCTCCCCCATCACCCCTTTGACTTTCTGGTAGAGCAAGATGGATCTCCCTATCCCAGTGTCTGTATATCTTATTTCCCAGTTGCATATAAATAATGATAATAATACTATATAAATATTTTTTAAACATATGATTTTAGAACTTTACATTCTAGATTCCTTCCCTTCCTCCCTTGTCACCCACTCCCACTAGAAAAACAAGCAGTTCAATACAGGCCATACATGTGCAGCTACTCAGAACATCTCCACAATGGACATAGTGTGTAACGCTGACGAAATTTCCCTCCTTTCTATCCAGCCCTCCCCTTGTTCTATTCTCTACTTTGTCCCTGTCACTTTACAGAAGTGTGTGCTTCTAACCCTCCCCCCGCAACCTGTCCTACCCTCCATCATCCTTCTTTTCATCCCCTTTCCCCCTACTCTCCTGCAGGGCAAGATACCCAATTTAGAGTGTATGTCA
>JAQQSW010010198.1:0-13053 GCA_028646575.1 Pseudocheirus occidentalis | reverse complement strand
TCTTTCTCTCTCTCTCTCTCTCCCCCCCCCACCTTACCTAACTGCAAAGACTCGCCAACAACCTTGGGATCACCCCCGCTGCAAGGGGACGAGACCTTCGGAGACCTGTTCTGGGTAAGGGGAGAAGAAAATGTAACGGTATAGAGATAGGAATTCAGGCTGGTTCCCTTGATGGAACTGTGAGTATGCACAGGTGTCCAAAGCATTGAGACTAGGTCCGGGGTGAGGAATGACGAATCTGCAGAAGTACAAAGTCGAGGCCCTTGCCAAGACTTCTATGGGTCTCTTGTCCTGCCCCGCAGCACTGGGCAAAATCAGAAGCGGTCAGCTTGAACAAAACAACAACAACAACAAAAAAAAAGACGTGGTCAGCTCGATCCAGGGCGTCTCGGTTGTTCACTCACCAAGGATCTCCAGCGGTCAGAGGAGAGGGAAACACCCCTCCACCTTGTGGTAAGTGAGGCCAGTATCCTGGCGCAGCTCCAGGGAAAGAAAGAGGGCAGGTGAGAGAGCCAGCGAATTTGGCAGTTGCAGCATGACAGGAACAGACACCTTTTGGCTGTCTCCACCTAAGCTGGACCAGGCAAGTGGGTGTTGGATGCTGGGCGAGGTCTGGAGGTTCTAGACCACCGCCTCTCACTGCTTACCCTTCCTGGAGAAGGGACCCAGGGAAGGGGTAGTCATGGAGGAGAGAGTGCGGAAACTGACAGGAACCACCCACCCCGCAGGCCTGAGCAGGGATTGAGCTGAATTAAATGGACCAGGAAGGGTCTTCGAATCCCTTGAAACTCTGGAGGCGTCTGCGCTCTCACCTACAGAGCGAGGGCGCACTGACACCTGCTGGCGGCTCGCGGTCAGTGCTGCAGTACCCTCAAGCAACTTGATGACACAGGATTCTGGAGGGACTTGAGAAACCCAGCATGGATAATCTCAGGGCTTCTCTTTAGGATGCTCCCTACCTTCAATAAGGACGATGCTGCCTAAAGGAAAGGGGGTTTCCGGTTTTAAATAATATTGGAATGTCTTATTTCAAAAACACCCAAAGTTCCTAAAGTATAAAGCCATTGTCTTTTTTTTAACTACTTCTTTCCTTTTCTTTTTTTGCCCCCAATATTGGTCTTATTTATGCATAAATAAATATCATAAGAGTCACAGGATATCCACCCTAATGGTCACTTTATCTTAAAGTTCAAGAGGGGCTGTAATGCAGTAGAAATACCACTGGATTTAGAAAACCTGTGGTGGCTTAGTCTTGGGCAATAAATCAATCAACAAACCTTTATAGAGTACCTATTTTGTGCCAGGCACTGAGGCAAGGTATTAACAATCAATAAGCATTTATTAGACACCTATGATGCACTGTTCTGGCCAGGACCTAGGAATACAAAGACAAATATGTGAAATAGTCTTTGCCCTTAAGAACTACATTTCATGGTGGGAAATTATTAAGTGGGGGAAAAAGGTACTTTTTTTCCAGAGAGTCAAATGTCATCAGCAACATCACATTAGCTCCTGCTTACATTGTGATACTACATTGTTCAGATGAACAGATTGTCTCAGTTTAAGGCATAGGAGAATATGAGGTGCCAGCAGGAAAAGAGCTGTTAAAAATACAGAAAAATATGTCTCATTATGAGGGACCAAAGGCAGCTTCTGAAATCTTCTAATCTGAAGTACTAGATGATAGATTTGAAATCAGCTGTCTAGAATGTTTTAAACAGTGTTCAGTCTAGAGACTAGAGGTTGAATTAAATGACCTCTGAATCTTGCTTCCCGTGCAGTCTATGGTAGCTCCCCATGTTTTCCCCCTAGTCCATCCTCTCCCTCCCTAACCTCTTTCATACTGTGGAAGCACCACCATCCTCACAGTCCCCCAGGCTCACTGGTTGTCATCCCTGACCCCTTACTATTTCTCACTCTCCATTATTCAATAAGTCACCAAGGCCTGCCCATCTCACCTTTGCAACATCTCTCCAATATGCCCCCTTCTCTTTTCTGACACTCCACAATTCTGATACAGACCTTCATCACCTCACACTTGGGCTATTTGCAATAGCCTACTGCTCCGTCTGCCTGCCTCATGTCTCTTCCCCACTCCAGTACACCCTCCATTCAGCCATCAAGGTGATTTTCCTAAAGCACAGGCCTCAGCCTTGTCATGGCTCCCACTCCATAAACTCTAGCAGCTCCCTATAGCCTCCAAGATCAAATACAAAACACTTTGATGTTCAATCCCCTTCATAGTCTACCCCACACACACATACCTTTCCAGTCTTTTTACACCTTACATAGCGTCACATATTCTTCAGTCCAGTGATACTGGCTTCCTTGCTGTTCCATGAATAAGACACTCCAACTCAGCTCTGGGCATTTTCTCTAGCTGTAGTCCATGCCTGGGATGCTCTCCTTCCTCATCTCTACCACCTGGCTTCCCTGATTTCTTTCAAATCCCAACTAAAATCCCATATTCTATGGGAATCCTTTCCCAAGCCTTCTGGATTTTAGTGCCTTCCCTCTTTTTAATTATTTCCTATTTATTCTGCACATAGCTGGTATGTGCAGTTTTGTTTGATCATTGTCTCCTCCTTGAGTTTCTGAGCTCCTTGAAGGCAGGGACTATCTTGCCTTTTTGTTTTATCTCCAGTACTTAGCACAGTGCCTTTCACACAGTAGGCACTTAATGCTTATTGACTGATTATAATAGAACCCAGGAGCTCCCTATCTCTACCTTCAATGATATTTGTTAATAATAACCACCTATCTGCCTAATAGTGAGTATTTTCAAATTGATTTCATATTCATGATCTTATTTGACTCATATATCTTGCCATGGAGTCTCTTAGACACTGTTTATCTAAAATCATAAGACAATAGCATTTCCATTAGAACCATTACTTGGAATTCTCATGTCCAGGTTTGTGGTACCACAAATCATGACTGGGGGCAATTGGCAGGAAACAGAGGGGACCCTACTGCTCCGGGAAAATGAAACTTTCAAATAAGAGGGTACGGCTGCTGATAGGAGGTCAGTGTACAACTGAGACATAAGGGGGTGGGGAGGAGCACACACAAAAAGCTATTTGGTAACTTTCTTTTTAAACTAATTATTCTTACTAACCAGGTGCTGAGTACTTTAATTCTACAATGCTGAAGGACTATGAGTACTATAAGTCTAATTTTGGTACCTTCAAAATGTAGCACCTCTTAAACTCATTGCTCTGGGACAAAGTCCTTGTTGACCCATTCTAGTTATGGTTCTGATTTTCATAATCACATACCACTTTCCCTGCTGTGTTTGTATCTTGAGAGGTATTTCAACACCTTCCTCTGGAGAACACACAGAGAACTGACAACAATGCTCAGAATCATCCTCCCTCCATGATTTTTTGACTGACTCTGAACTATTCTACTAATCTGGCTACAGCATGATAAAGCTTTGGTTCGCTGGTAAGGCTGATCAGATGCAGGAGGCTAGGGCATTTCTCTTGGCTGAACTGAAAAAAAAAAATCACAATGCTGTTCATCCACACAGAACTAGGAGAGTCACCAAGGGCACCCAATCATAAGCATGAATGTGGAGAGAAAAATCAAAGCTGGGTCATTTTTAGATTCACCACTTTATTAAAATCTAGGGAGCAAGGCCTGGGAAACCTAAGGTCATTACTTTACCATCTTCCACTTACCCCTACCCAAGACTTTGATCAAAAAAAAAAAACTTTTTTTTTTTTACATCCAGTCCTCTCCCTTCTATCATTTCAGATCCATAAAGGGAAATAAAGACAGTCAGGCTCAACGCATTTGCCTTTTCCTAAAATTGTTACTGCAGCTGATGCATATCCTTCAATAGCCCTGCTTCTCCAACAGTCGGCTGGCTTCTCATTAACTCACCTATTTAGAGCCTTTCTGTCTGCAGCAAAGAGTGGAGAAAGCATTCACAGAGCTATGAGTTCCAGAATGGATGCTTCTCTTCTATCATGTTTACCTTTAGGACCAAGACCCATGCTAGCTTGGTATAGAGCACAGAATCTAGCAGCCTGAGGACTCTCAGTCAGCCACCTTTTATGCCCTCTGGAAACCTTTCATGGGTAGAACTGTCTTCTTATCTGACTCTGAATCAGAGATAGCTGTACTGAACAGAGTTCATTCCCGAAAAGCCTAAAGATGAATGCTTGCTGTTAATTAATGGTCAGCAATTCTGTAGCTTCACTCCATTTCTTGATATTTACCTTAAATTGATGCTTACCTCAAATGCACTAGGAGCTATATTAGAATACCCACTCAAAAGAGGGAAAAAAAACCATACTGGACTTCTGAATGACTGCATGAGAAGCAGCATGGTGCAATGGAGAGAGCATTTGCTCTGAGTTCAGTTCCCACTTCTGATGTTTACCACATGTGTGACATTGGATAGATCACTTAGCTTTCCTGGGCTTAGTTTCTTCATCTGTAAAATTCAGGGATTACATTAGATGACCTTAAATATCACTTTCCTCCTTAAATATATGATCCAATAATCCAAAGACTTCCTGTGGAGATGACAGGAGCTGGCCAATACCTCCATAGATTTCTTCTCAAATCCAACCAAGATTTTCCCAAAGAAACCCTCTGCCACAGGATTGGGAGCTCTAAAATGGACATTATATTGGACATACCATCTACTATCATCTTCATGAGGCAGTTGATGACACAGTAGATAGAAAATTGAACCTAGAGTTAGGAAGAACTGAGTTCAAATCCAGCATCAGATACTAAATAGCTATTATGTCAAGAGGCAAATCACCTAACCTCTGTTTGCCATAGTTTCTCCAACTACAAAAGCACCTACTCTGTAGGATTATTATGAATCTCAAGTGAGGTATTTGCAAAAGTGCTTAACACAGAGCCTGGCACATATAAATGCTTATTTCCTTCCCTTCTTCACAAGATGATTGGGATAAATTGGGAAACTTAGTTTTTTCTTTGTAAATTGTATAAGACCCTCATCTGGCCAGCTCACTAAGCTACTATAAGGGTCAGATGAGATAAGGTAAGTAAAAGTGCTGTTATCCCAGTAAGGAACTCCTTTTGTGAAACTCTCTTCATCAGTGTCGATGAGTAACTTAAGTGAAATTGAGTTCCAGAGAGTTGTATAAGGACACTGATGGGTTAGTTAAATTCCCTACTGGCACACAGCTTGTATGTGTCAGAGGCAAGACAAGAAGGTCTCTCTAACTCTGAGACCAGCGTTCTATTAACTAACCTGGATTGTCTCCCCAGACCACTGTACAAATTGCTATCACTATTATCTAGCCCTTAAAGGCATTGAGAAGGTAAGACTGACCCAGGAAGGGTTCCTAGAATTTTTTTCAAAACTGAGTTATGGTAATTGTCTCAGTCAGCCACAATATTACTGCTTGTTCTTTCTTAATAGGTCGACTGAAAAGGACAGATTGGCTCAAAAGGAGTGGGGGAGGAGGCCCCTTGTGAGGGAGGAGTTTATTTTGTTTGCAACTCTTAGCTAGGTAGGTAATTTAGCAATAAAAGAAAGCTATTTAAAGGAAATAATCTGTTTGTTCTAGAATTACCACTGTGGTTGAGGTATTGCTACCTGTCAGGCAATACCACAATGTACCTTTCACTACTCCCTCTTATTACAAAAATGGTTTGATTGGGTGGGGGGTGAAGAGGGGGGAATTGGGGAAGGTGGGTAGACAACTACAGTTAATTGCTCACATGTTTTTCAAGAGTTTGGCAGTCTGCACAAAACACACAAACTTATTGCCTTTAGCTCCCAGCCTTCTAGGCAGCTCCTTGCAAACAGGAGTTTGATCCCAAGGACAAGAAAACCACACACCCAAACATGAACTTAAGCAAGCTAGAAGCAGCCATCATTTCCCTGAGTTTCTGACTCTACAAAAGGAAAGGAAGGAAGAAAAATAGAGGGGAAAGAAGAGCAGGAAACCATTGTTTCCTCTAAGGTATTAATTGCTTAATCCCAAACTTGGCCCCTTCTCTGTTAAAACTGTTCTTGGGGTGGCTAGGTGACCTTGGGCAAGTCACTTAACCCCAACTGCCCTGCTTTCCCCCTACAAAAAGCAAAAATCAAAATTTTTGAAAACCCTGTTCTTTATCATTACTAAAGATTGGTGCAAGTCAGAGTGTTCACGTTAGTTCCTGGGGACTATAATAAGGGGTCCCAAATTTATCATCCTCCCATAAGTGTTTCATATTTACTCAGTTCTTGACTTGCAAATAAAATGTTGCTAAATTCACAAATGAAGCTATTTTCCCCTCTTCTTCCCTACTTCTAACAATGATTGCTATATTCTTTCTTATATTTAAAAAAAAGTATTGATCTTTTGTTTTTGTGCCACCTTTATTTTTTTAACATATCCCTCCCTCGAATTTTCCCCATTCCCTTTAAAAACCATTGCTTATTTAAAAGAGAAAAAGGGGGAGGGAGCTGCAGTTATGCAAAACCAGCCAACTTATCAACCTAGCCTTGTCTGACACTATAAGCAATGTTTTGCACCCACAGCACCATCCCTCTGCAAAGAAGAAAGGAAAGGATGGAGGGAAGGAGTGAGGGAAGAAAAAGGGAAGGGAGGGAGGAAGGAAGAAAGAAAGAAAGAAAGAAAGAAAGAAAGAAAGAAAGAAAGAAAGAAAGAAAGAAAGAAAGAAAGAAAGAAAGAAAGATGGAGTATTTTTTTTCATCTCTGCTTTGGGGCTAAGATTGGTCATAATTACACAGCATTTAGTTTAGTCAGGTTTACTGTTCTCTCCTTTTATGTTGTCCTAGTAACCTTTTATATTGTTTTTTCTTGGTCTGCTTACCTTACTTTGTATCAGTTCATATGTCTTCCCATGCTTCTTTGAATTCTTCATATTTCTCTTTCTATGGAAAATATTTTTATTATGTTCATACCACAATTTATGTAACTTTTGTCCTTTATCTTTTCTGCCCTTTGTAGCTAAAGTCCTTGAAAAGGCTTTCTACAACAGGTGTTTCCATTTTTTCTCCTCTCCCTCTTTTCCTAACCACTTGCAATGTAGCTTCTGGCCTTATCTTTACATTGAAACTGCTCTATCCGGGGGCTGCTAGGTGGCAGAGTGAATAGAGCACCGGCCCTGGACTCAGAGGACCTGAGTTCAAATCTGGCCTCAGACACCTAACACAAAAACTAGCTGTGTGACCTTGGGCAAGTCACATAACCCCAATTGCCTTCCAAAAAAAACCACAAAAAACAAAAGCCCTTCATAATCTATCCCCCTCCTACTTTTCCAGTCTTCTTACACCTTAACTCCCATAATGTACAGTTTGATCCAATGACTCTGGTCTTTCTTGCTAGTCTATGAACAAGACATCCAATCGCTTTTCCCAGTGCCTTTTTACTAGCTTTCCCCTATGCCTGGAATACTTTCCTTTCTTATTTCTGCCTACTACTTTCACTGGCTTCCTTTAAGTCTCAACTAAAATTCCAAATTAGGGAGACCATATAAATAACTATGTACAAACAAGTTAAATACAAGATAAATTAAAATAATCAACTGGGGGATGCTAGAATGAAGGGGGATTTGGAAAGACTCTCTATAGAAGATAGGGTTTTATTATTTGTTTTTATAATTATTTTGTTAAATATTTCCCAATTACATGTGTATGCATATAATATGAGATTAGGGATATAGATGGCCAGAAAAGAATATTACCCCTTGTCTAGTATATCCAAGCATATTCACAAGTATGTCACAGACTTAAAGAAGAGGTGTGGGGGGTGAAAGAAAATCACCCACTCATTTCCCTATAATGAAATTAAACTTCCACGGGGGGCCTCCAACAATTGCACTATCCAAGATATAAAGGAATACACTCTGCATTGCTGTGATCAAAGGTGAAGCTGAGAGCAAAGCCAAAGCTTCTATAAGAAATATACCCTCAAGAGGAAGAAAGACAGGCTGGTGAGAACCACAGGACAAAAAAGGGAAAAGTATGCAGTCCCAATTTTGCCTCTGCCACCTATAAAATGAAGGAAGCTAGGTCAAATAATCTCTAAGACCTTCTCTGCTAAAAGACATTCTTTAGTTCAAGGATTCTCTAGGAAGAATAATGACCCCCAAGTTAAAAAAAAAGTAGAATAATTTATAAATAGAGTGAAAATAAATGTTTCCATATCAGGGATGTATTTTTTCACCTCTGCTTCTTAGAATCCAAATTTCCTTTAAGGTTCAGCCCACACATCACTTCCTACCAGAAAATCTATCCTGAATCCCCCAGTTGATAGCCCCCTAAACATTGCTTTGTATTTACTTATTAGATATTTTATAATTATTTATCTGTGTACATATTATTTTCCCCCTCCATCATAATATAAACTCTCTCATTTTTATCTTTGTAAATCCAGCACTTAGGAAAGTGCCTGGCAAATAATGAATATTTCATGATTGGTAACTAAATAAATGAATGAAGAGATTGTCTAGCAACTTTAAATAATTTTTAAGCCTCCAGATCCTAATGAATTAAACTCCCAGGCATAAGAAGAATATTTAGATGTGATCTTCCAGCCTCTATAGATACCTTATTACTGAAAATCATGATGAATTAAAGAAGTACCAAACTGGAAGTTTACAACTGTTGTTTGGATCTTCAAAAGTGGGGAAAGAAGGAATTGCAGATTATTACAGGTTTGTGAGTATGAACCCAATCCCTTCCCAAAATTTTAAATTAGTGTCTTATCAAATAATTTGTGAAGCGTCAGCCTAGTTTCACCAAGAACCAAGCTGGACAAACAAATCATTTCCACTTTGGATAAGGATGCTCAGCCTTTTGCCAACCGCTGACAAAAAGTGAATTCTTTTGCCCCTTAACAATTCAGCTTCTCCAGTTGTCCAGAAAAAGAAAGCCCCGTGGCAGAATCACTATTGTCTGATGTAACTAGAGATGGATTTGGGGTTAGTCAATGAGTCTGAATCTTTGTTCTTTCACTTACTACCTGTGTGTACCTGATTGGGTAACTATGGGCTTCAATCTCCTAATCAACAAAAGAGGGAGGAGGGAGTGAAGTAGGTGACTGTAGGGTCCCTTTCAACTCCAAATTATGATCCTAAGCTTTGCCTGTGTCCTCTTAAAAGACTAGAAAGATTGAGAACAAGACAGGATTTGAGGATGGAGCCAAAATCCCACCTAGAATTATTGTTATTAACTAACTATATGAACTAATGCAGGTCACTAGCCCTCATGAATCTGTTTCCTCATCCGCAAGATGAAAGGAATCAATTAGATTGCATCTAAAGTGACAGCTCTGAACATCTGTAATTTCTATATTGATATTCTATTCTCCTTCCTTATCAACTGTTTCTTACTTTAAAGAAAGACAAGTAGGAGAGGAGGATAAAAAGGAAGGAAGAAAAGAAGAACAAAGGAGAAAGCGGGAGGAAAGGTAGAAAAAAGATAATTGAGGCTGCTATCTCTTTCCTTAAGCCCTGGAATAGAATTTGTAATGAGAGATCTGTTTTGCTTTCCCCAGAAGTATCCAAGTAGTTTTTTTTTTTTAAAAAGCCCACTGGTGCTTCACTATTCTCTTCTAAAGTAGACACAAACAGGGCAACAAGAGGCCATGTAAAGACATCTGACATCTAAGGGGTCTATATGGGCTTGTTGTAATCGACACATCCATTTCCTGTTCATTAAATCTATGGTAGTAAAGGTGGAAGGATTATTAAATATATTCCAGATAAAGAGATAAAGTCACTAAAAGATGAAGGGACACAGCCTGTTCCTAAGATGGATGAAATGAGTAGTGACAGTAACCACAATTCTGAGCTCTGTCTTTGATGGCTGTCTCCTGAGTGGCTCAGTTCTGCCTGTGCTTTTGTGCTATGATGCTTTTCAGCTGCAATAAATTTAAGGGATTTGGTTTATTCTGGCTGGGGAATCCAGCTGATCATCAATCAGATTAAGACTGTTCCTAAGGGCCTCTCATTAATTTCTCTGCTTGGCACCACTTTTCTTGGCACCACCAAAGCTTAAACTGAGAGCTGAGTGAGGCAGAGAGGTAACAAAATGATGTCTATGTTAATGGAAATTAACTGAGCCAAAATACTGAGTCAAACATCACCCAAATTTTAGAATGCTTATAGAACTATACTTTTCCAGGCTCTCAAGAGACAACAGTCAATTAATTAAAGGCTTCTCAATCAACTCCAATGCTTCTGTTTTTATTCTAGAAATCAATGAACAATTTATTTATGTATATAGTTAAAATATTTCAATGATATGTGAAGGTATGATCTGAGTTAAAAAGTCCATTTATATGGGACTTTCTCCTCACCAATTAAGATCAATGGACATGAGAGACAGTGTTGGTGAGAGTGGGAGAGTAGAAAAATTCAATCTTTTCAGTCCCCTTGAGTTCTTCTGGCTTCCAAGTTAGAGAAAGAAGATGAATAATGACAGTCCCACTTCAGATTACTGAAGAAGCTGACTTAAGAGAAGCTCTCGCTCTCTCTCTCTTTCTCTCTATCTCTCTCTCCCCCCCCCTCTCTCTCTCTCTTGCTCTCGCTCTTGCTCTCACTGTCCTTCCCTATCATTTATTTACATTTGGTTGAGCTGAGTTACATTACTTCCAATTTGCTATGCATATTCATTGTGGAACTGGCATGTGCTTGGAAGTTAAACCTTGGATATAAAGCTTGGCATCCTCTTTTCCTATTAAGGAACAGCAGGGCTTAGCCTTCATGGACAATATCTCTCTACTCCCACGCCAAACTTGGGATGAAGTTAAGGAGATGGCACAGAGTATGATCTCTATCTAGATCCCAGGGGACTCAATTACCAGAGTCATTCTACGTCACTACCAAAGTTTCAGAACTATTAAACATCCAAACTCCAGGAAACCAGATATTCTGGAGGGTGTGTGCCAAAGAGGACTCACAGACACCACAGTTTCTACCCCATAGGAAGTCAGAGGTCCTATCGCGACTGAACTTCTGGAGACTCTTAAGAGAAGGAACCAGATGCTTATTTCTCCTGACATCTTGGAATGAGGCTAAGCAACTGAAACTGAGCATGAATTCATTCCATTATGAAGGTTTTGATCGCCAGGTATTCTCTAGTGACACAGACACCTGGCCAAAATTCTCTGCCACCTCCATCCTCTACCCTCAGTTCCTCAGTGTTTGAAGTGACAAGCCATGGATGCTGTGGAATCTAGTGCCATTGTCATTCTGCATCCCCCACTCCTGCCAAAAATGATGCTATTCTCTTGTCATCAGAGTACCCTGGAGGAAGCTGTTCTCCTTATCCCTATATCCAGAGTCACTGCCTGTTTAGGTGAAAAATCTTTTTCCCCTCCTACTTCTCTCCAACACCAGTCCTGGACTTCCACAGTTCACATATTCTACCGTCATTTCATTGGGCCCCTTCAATTCCTTTTAAATGGTTAACAAAGTTTCTTTCACATTAGGACTTGAATATAGTATTCTTTCCCATTCTCATGGAAACATGACTCTCAAGATATTTTGTCTCTGACCACTTGCTTCAATTCATGTTGCTCCTTATCTCATGTGGCCCCTTTCTTCCCTCTCCCAAATACATGCCCTGCACGCATGCACAAACACAGACACACAAATACACATTGGCTCAGGAGAAATCTGTCTGCCACTTTCTCTCCACTGGGTAGCCTGCCCAACCATAAGGCAGGTTGCTCCTCTCTCCAAGATTTTCTTGGCCATGTCTCTAAGGTGGGTGACCAAAGATGAGTTGCAAGCATGTTGATGCCCCTTTAAACACGGTGGTCTCCCAGTCATTAATGTGCTCAAATCTCATAACCTACATCTTCACACCACTGCAGCTACATATATGGTAGTCATAGCTTAGAGATCACCATCATTCATAACTGTGGCATCTCTATGATTTCAAATTCTGAAATTCTTTCTAATCACAATCTCCTATCTCTCCCTTTATCTCGCTTCTCCTAAATCTATTCTTCATCCTCATTGTAATCCCCATTTCTTCTTCCCTCTGTCTTCCAAATATATCTGGTCTGTACAAAGGATGCACCTGCTTATATTATTCTGGAATGACATTTAAAAGACTAATTTAGTTTTTCTAAGTAATTTCCAGGAATTTCACCTTTATTTTTCATACAAAATACATTTCTTTGCATTCTTCTGAGTCCAGTGTATAGTAAGCACAAGCCTTTACTAAAGCCTCCCACTTATCAAAATCCTCACACATGAGTGATACCTAAATCATTGGGGAGGTTACCAATAGACTGCAAACAAGAATTGCATGATTTCCCCTGGCATGATTAACTTTATTAATTAGTTAATGTCATTCCAAAGTGGGTTGTAGCAATTTATGAGTCTAACTTTTCCAGGGATTCTATTAGGTCTTCCTAGGCAGCTTTGTGGCAAAGTGGATAGAGCACTGGGCTTGGAATCAGGAACACCTGAGTTTAAATCCAGCCTCAGACACTTACTAGCTGTGTGACCCTGGGAAAGTCACTGAACATATTTGTCTCAGTTTCCTCATCTGTAAAATAAGCTGTAGAAGAAAACAGCAAATAACTCCAATATCTTTGCCAAAAATAAAATAAAATAAATTTTAAAAAATAGAATAAAATAACCCAAATGGGATCATGAAGAGTAGGATGTGACTGAAATGACTGAAAAGTAACAAAAACCTTTGGGTCAAACTATAAAGGTCACTGGGTTTGCAGGGATGTGAATAATAATGACGTTGCTACCTAAGGGATTATAGCTGGGGGCAGACCCAAGATGGTGGCGTAGAAGCAACTTGGTTCTGCAGGTCCCACACAGCCACCCTGAATGCCCATAAAATATGACTTTAAACAAATTCTAGGGCTCTCAAACTCACAAAAATACAGAGAACACATCTCTCACTGAAGGCAGCTTGGCAGCAGGGGCTTATTGTGGTGGGCCAGGAGCCGAGGGTAGCCCAGCCTGAAACTGAAACCATGGCCAGGCCACAGGGTGGTCGGGAGGAGCAGAGCCTCCTAAGCCACAGCATGAGTCCAGTTCAGAGAAGATCTATAGCAACTGGAACAATCTTCAATC
>JAQQSW010010196.1:0-13054 GCA_028646575.1 Pseudocheirus occidentalis | reverse complement strand
GCCTGCATGGCCAGAGGGGTCCCCAATTAGAGATTAGCACCCATGGCTATGGCTGTGGCCGTGTCCGCACTGGTTCCCATGTCCGTGGTCATCTCCGTGGCCAAAGCTGCCCCTCTGGCCTAGCAAGTTCCCATGTCCAAGTATGCCCCGATATCCAAGCTAGCTCCCAAGGCCAAGCTGGATCCCACAGCCAAGCTAGCCCCCACAGTCAAACCACTGCCTACAGCTGGGCTGGGCACTATGATCAAGCTGTACCCTATGACCAGATTGGCCTGCATGGCCAGACTGGTCCCCAGGAAGAGATCAGCACCCGTGGCCATGGCCGTCGCCAAGGCTTCCCCTCTGGCCTATTCAGCTCCCATGGCCAAGTATGCCCTGATATCAAAGCCGGCCCCCACAGCCAAGCTGGTTCATATAGCCAAGATGGCTCCCAGAGCCAAGCCGTTGCCTACAGCCAGGCTGGGCACTATGACCAAGCTGGGTCCTATGACCAAGCTGGCTCCCACTGAGCTCTACTACATGTGAAGCTTCCACGTGGCAAGAAAGGCATGAGGAAATACGACCACAGAGGCAGGCTGAATCTGAATGAAGAAGACCTCTGTGACTGCCTGGAGAGAGAGTGCCTGGGCTGCTTCACCCCATCCCCTGAGTGCCAGTCCACCAAGTGTGGGCCCATCTGCCGCCACGACTGGAAGTGGATTTATGAGGCTCTTGCTGACGAGGGTGGAGAAGTGGTCAGCAAATTCCCATTACCCCATGCTAAGTAAGGGCCCGAACCTCACATGGCGCTGTGTCTCTCTGTGTTTGTGTGTCTGTGTGTGTCTCTGTGTCTCTTCCTGGCTGAGCTTCCCTGCCTGGAGAAGGAGCTGGGTGGGCAATCCTGACTCCTGCTGCTCCCCAGAAGTGTTGCCATGAGCACCCCAGAGCTTGCCCAAGCTCTTCTCCCAAATGCCTTTACTTTGAGCCCTGATGCAGGTAAAAAACAAAAGGCCTCCCACCCTTAGGGGACCCCAAGTGGCCATGCTGCTCGAGATTTCCTCCTGAAGTCTCTCCTGATGCTGACTTTTTGGAACTTGAGAACTGTCTTCCACAGAAAGTGGTATGTCCTTCCTGCCCTGCCCCTCTTCCTGTCCCTAGAGCCAGGCCAGAATTCTTCTCTTTCCTTCATCAGTTAGTGCTAGATACAAACAGAACAAAGACAAAATGCTCATTCTCCCATTTTTCATGGTATTTGTTGTCATATCGAGACAGTCATGTCATATCTTGTGCCTGTGTTGTTTTCTTTATGGTTCTGTGGTTCTAGAGCTGGTCCTTCTGATAACTACAAGTTGCCTAACCAGCTTTTGCTCTCATCTTGTTGCAGGAATTAAAAGAGTCTGGATTCTCCTGGGACTCTCCTCAGAGTCTCTCTTCTGAAGCTTACAAAGTGGGGAAAAACAAACAAACAAACAATATATATATTACTATTTATATTTATATAAACAACATATATATATATTTATAATAGTTTTGGGATTCCACAACAGAAGAATATATATTGTTAAAGTGATAGCAGATAAAAAATTTTTTAAAAGTTTATGAAGTTAATTTATTGTCACCTTCATTTCATAACAACAGGCAGGGAAGATGCGCCTTCTCTGTGCCAGGCACTGTGCTAAACACTGGGGACCCAAGGGCAAATCTCAAGCAGTTCCTGCCCTCAAGGAGTTTCCTTTCACCTGGCAGATGCAGAAGGACACTGCAGCTGCGGGCCTCTGGCCCAGGATGCCCAGCTGCACCTCTGCTTATTGCCCAGAGCCTGTGTTAGAGACTGCTAGGCCCTCACCTCCTCACCCAGGGCAACACACACACACACACACACACACACAGCCCAACACACTCAGGCACACACAGAATGGGGTAAGGGAGAGGAAGGACAACAGCAAAGACCCACAGGGACACCGAAAGTAGGTGGACTGATGAGCTGGACAGGTTCCACACAGGAGCTAAACAGGGTGGGCAAATGCCTGTATCCCTCTCTTGGGAAGATGGGGACAGTCAGCCTGGAGAAGGGAAGACTTGGGCAAGCAGTGGGACATGCTCACCACTTTTAAGGTGGAGGTGGGCAGCCCTCATTGGAGGGTGGCATGTGGGAGAGGACCCCAGAAGGTCAGAAGCAGGCAGGGTGCCTCGAAATTGTGGGAGGAATTTGGCCTAACTAGGAGTGGAAAGAGCTGTCCCAGGCACTGGGGAGTTCCTGCACACTGGAGGTTTTCAAGCAGGGTGGTTCACATGGCTACTCATGCTTATATCCAATTTATCTTTTAGGCAGAGACACTACTTCTCTTCTTTCCTCAGTTACTACACACTTAAACTTCACACGCACAATCCAACTTTATTAGTCAAATAAAATTAGTCAAAAAAAAATAGAGCAAACAGCATGAACAACAGCCATGTCTCAGAAGGAACCAACCACCTCTTTCCTAGAAGTCCCAGTAAGTATCTTTTCTACTGGTCTTTGTGGCAAGGTGCCCTCTGCACAAACAGAAGCCACTTGTCTCCCTCTGAAATGGTGGGGCCTGTAAGTCTCCCTAAATCCACACTGCCCACAAGCAAACACTGGCTCTTCAGGGCTCAGGTGTGGGGAAAGCATGAGTGTGTCCCAGATTGGCCCTGGGAACAGACCACTGACTGGGGCCTGCGGGGCCTTCACCTCGTGCTGTCCCTTCTTGCTCTCATTTGTTTACTACATAAATCACTGGAATGGTTGTTCGTCACCTAACTACTGGTAAAGTATTGGGTTTGTTGTAGTTTTCCTTTCTTTGGCGGTCCGTCTGATCATAGGGTCTGCATACACTTGCCAACTGAACACATACGTGTTGTCTTCTAGACATTGCAAAACAGCTTCCTCAAAACTGCTCCATCTCACACACACAGTGTTCATTTAATGAGACAGTGATACTTCTCCCCACACAGGGGCTAGATGGCCATTCATCAGCCATGTTCTCCTCCTCTGGGGCTGGGGTGGGCTGGATGGCTGTCCCTTTCAGTTCCATGATTTTTGGGAAGAGAGGGAACAGCAGCCATGCCAGTAAGGACCTTCCATGAAGGCTGTAGAACTACAAGAGAAAGGGGAGCTCCTCTGATATCTCTGATCCCTTCTGGTACCCAGCCATCCCAGTCCATTGATGCGACTTGGAGGCCTTCACCAGAGCCAGACAAACCACTAATAATTAATTATGAGCAATCAGTCTTTATTATGGGTGCACATGTTTTTTTATCCAAGTGAATGTTGGACAGTTCAAAGGCCGCATGGGGGAGGAAATCAGGGGAAGGCAGAGTCAGCAACAACAAGGAGATAACCAGAATGACTGCCATATGGAGAAGCTTCTCATCAGCTTTGGCATCCCTAGCTCCCTGGTCATTCCTGACTGGGTTGGAGACAGATAGGAGCTTGTCTTTATAATACCTGCTTCCCTTACTGCCTGCCCCACCCTCAGACAACAAGCGTGGTAGCCATCCAACTCCTCCTACCCCAAGGGACTGTATCTCATTTCTCTTGCTCACCTTACCCTCTAGCACTCCAGTGACTTAGGCTACCTTGGTGGGGTGACTGAGATAAGGCAGGAAAACTAAGGGAGTGCCAGACTGCAAAGGGCTTTGAATGCCAGGAAAAAGATCTGGAGGTACTTTGACTCCATTGGCATTAGGGAGCCATGGAAGGTTTTTGAGCAGAACAAAGCCACCACCAGTTGTGTGAACAAGGAATATGAGTCTGGCATTGGCATGAAGATGCACTGGATGGGGGAGACAGAGTGGACTATTGCAGTACTCCAGGGGGAGTCGAGTGAGAAGCTACATAGTCACAGGTGGAACAGAGAGGAGGAGACAGATGCAAGATGTCTATCCCAGGGAGCTGGAATCAGTCAGATTTGGCAAATGAAGGGGATGAGAAAAGTGACAGAAAAAGGAGCTTGTTAAAGGTTTGAACAGGACATTGGCAATAATAGTGAAGTCAGAAGATGCAGCTGCTTTATGGGGAGGAAGCTGGGCTGACTTTGTGTGGTCAGTGACAGGCCTATGTGGTAATGTCCTGAAAACCGTTGGGTGTGTGGGGCTGGAGCTCTGCAGAGAGCTCATCCATGGGGAGGTGCTACGTGAAGCTAGGGGAGTGGGGAATATTCTCAAGGGACCATGTGGATGCAGGTGTGTATGGAGGAAGGCTAGAGGCAGCATCTTAAGAAGTCTGGAAGAGGAAGATTAGCCCTACAAAGAAACCAAGAAGCATCAGTTAGAGAGTGGTAGGACAAGAACCCGGAGAAGGTGGTGTCTATAAGGCCAAGGGCAGGGGGAAGAGATGGTCAGGGGTGTCCAATCCTGTTGAGGGGTCACAGAGAATGAGGGCTGAGAAAACGAGCACTTTATAGAGATTCAGAAAAATATGGAGATCTGTCTATAACCTGATGCAGAGGGAAGTGAGGAGAACTAGGGGAAGCGTGTGACAGCTTAACACAATACTGATCCCTGAAGAGAGAAGTACGTCTGAAAGACCCAGAACAGGGAGTAGGGCAGGGATCGATTACGATCCAGATGTGGTTTCCCACACAGGGCCAAAATGTTTCCCTGCTTTGTCTGATGGTAGATATTTTCTGGGATTGTGGGGCAGGAGGGGAGCTATATTGACAGGTAGTCACAGATAGGGAGGAGATTGTGTTTTATTCATTGAAATGAATTAATTTAACTGTAAATTATTATGAACCAAGTTTAGGAGATTATCTTCAATATTAGGCTTTCAATAAAACAGTTTTTTTTTCTCAAAAGAAGGGACCATATGGATCAGTTTTCCTGACTGTAACAATCTCTTCTGCATTTTACTTTTTTTCTTTTGAAATATTATTTGTTGGGGCTGCCAGGTGGTGCAGTGAATAGAGCACCAGCCCTGAAGCCAGGAGGACCTGAGTTCAAATTTGGCCTCAGACACTTAACACAAAACTAGCTGTGTGACCCTGGCAAGTCAACTTACCTCAAATGCCCTACCTTCCCCACTCAAAAAAAAAAAGAAATATTCTTTGTTAAGGGTAGATTATCTGGGATGCAGGAGGGGAAGGGACATTGGGAGCAATGTTTGTGCTGTAAAAAAAAACAATTTATTCTTTCTTTTAAAGATTGGGCCATTAGCTTTGGTAATTAGGTCATCAGTGACCTCAGAGAGAGTAGTTTCTGTAGAGCACTGAAGAAAGAACCAAGAGGAGAGTAGAGGGGGGTGTGGGCGAGGAAATGGAAACTTTTGGGGCAGCCACCTTTTGGAAGAGTTGACAAATGAAAGTGAAGAGAGATGTGGGATGGTAGAAACGTCAGGGAAGCACTGACAAGGGCATTTCCCACAGACACAACTTTGGATAAACTCTGTTTTGAGAAATATCCAGGGGCAGAGCTAAGATGGCAGAAAGGAAGCAATAACTTTTCTAAGCTCCTCCAAGAATTCTTTCACTAAACTTTAAAAAGTGAATTTGAATGGATTTTAGAGTGACAGAACGCATTGGGAGACAGAGCGTGGCAGATTTCCAGCCCAGCAAAGTGCCTATGCAGCTCTTTTCAGGGAGAACATGGAGCACATAGGGGCTGCACCAGCACGGACCTGAGAGCAAACCACAGCACAGTGAGAAGGAGCCCCAGCCAGCCAGCAGACTCACCCAACCAAGGGCAATTTGCAGCCCTCTCACCACAGGTCACAGGATCATTGGAGTGGGTAAGAGAAAACACAGGGCCTGCAGCAGGGACAGCAGCTTCTCCTGGGGTTACCAGCCTTCAGCCTGAATGTTTAAAAATTACATACCAGAACTTCCAGAAGTCAAGATTGCAGAATAAAACCAAGTTGCTCGGAACCCCCACCCCCGACCCAGAGAACTCAGAGATAAATGTTCCACCCAGAGCAAAATTCTGAATGAGTGGAAATAGCCTCAGCCTTGGGAGTCATGAGGAAGGGGAAGCAAGGCAGTATGGAGGAAGGTTAGAGGCAGCATCTTAAGAAGTCTGGAAGAGGAAGATTAGCCCTACAAAGAAACCAAGAAGCCCAGGAGGGTGGAGCCAGCAAGCCCTAACAACACAAGACCAGGTGTGCCTTATCACCACCAGGGGAATCAGTAGACACCAGCTCTGCTTGCCTCCAGCTACTGAGCCTGCCTGAGCTGTAGCCCAGACACACAGAGGTGGAAACCTGAAGTGGCCAGACCACCCCGCCCCCACAGGTTACCCTGTGAGCCTCCGGGTAATTCATGGGAAACACTGAGAGTCCTGGCCTTGGCCTCAGTCTAGACACTCAGAGACTGCAAATCACAAAGTTAATAACCAAAACCCTGCCTCCCAGCCTGAGAAGTTCAATACTTCTGCACCCCAGAAGCAGTTATCCACCCTAAAAATCCAGGGCATAGGCAACCACAATGGGGAAGAAAGAACCTGCAAGATCTAGAACTATAAAATCTTTTTATACTGAGCAAGAACAACCAAATTCAGAGTACAACAAGGACTCTATACTCACACTGGAGATGACAGAAGGAAATGTGAATTGGTCTCAAGCCCAAAAACCATTCGTGGAGGAGCTCAAGAAATATTTAAAAAAACAAACTAGACAGCTAGAAGATAAATTTAAATCTACAGCAACCAAACTGGAAAAAAATCTCACTGAAGAAAACAAATTTTTAAAAAGTAAATTTCGAAAACTTGGACAGGAGGTTCTAAATCTAACTGGAGAAAAGACCTCCCTAAAAATCAAAACTGAACTTATGGAAAAGTGGCTAAAAAAACTAGTTGAGGAAAAGAATTCACTAAAAATTAGAATCAGTCAAATTGAAGCTAAGGACTCTATGATGCAGCAAGAGTCAGTCAAACAAAACATAAAAATTGAAAAATTAGGAGAAGACCCAAAGTATCTCACTGGAAAAACAAGTGACCTGGAAAACAGATACAGGAGAGATAAGCTAAGAATTATTGGCCAACTACAAAGGTATGATGAAAAAAATCAGCCTGGACAGCATCCTCCAATAGATTGTCAAAGAACACTGTCCTGAGGTCCTAGAATCAGAAGCAGACATAGTTATAGAAAAAATTTACCCATCTCCTCCTGAAAGAGATCCCAAATTGGAAACTCCAAGAAATATTGCAGCCAAATTCTAGAGCTACAAGGTCAAGGAGAAAATCCTACATCCAACCAAAAAGAAACAATTCAAATATCGTGGAACTACAGTCAGGATTACACAGGACGTAGCAGCTTCTACATTAAAAGATCAGAGGGATTGGAATTTGATATTTCATAAAGCAAAAGAGCTAGGATTGCAACCAAGGATCAACTGCCTGGCAAAACTGAGCATAATCATTCAGGAAAAGAGATGGTCATTTAATGAAATAAAGAATTTCCAGACCTTCCTCATGAAAAATCCAGAGCTCAATGGAAAATTTGCTCTCCACTTACCAGACCCAAGAAAGACATAATAAGATAAACAAGGAAAACACACCCTCACAATACACATACACACACAAACACACATACACATGACTTGGGACTCAATAGGAGCAAACTCTTTACATCCCTATATGAGAACCAGAGACCTTTCAATACTGAAATTTGTATGATTATCACAACATTTAAAAGGAATGTACATTGATAGAGGGTGTGGGTAAAAGTGAACAAATTTGAAGATAAAAAAAGCCTTAGTAAGGAGAACAAAGGGATTGTAATGGGAGAAAAGGAAAGGATGAGGCATAAAATGGTCAATTATGCCACACAAAGAGGCATAAAATCATACTAAAGTGGAGGGGAAGGAAGGAGGGAGATGAGCATCATATGAATGTTATTCTCACTGGTTGTGATTCAAAGAGGGAGCAATAAAATCAGTTAATTTTATATCCTAACATGAAGACACAAAAACTCATCATAATAGAGAGAAAAGAGGGAAGGAGAGGAGCACTGTATGAAATTTACTAGCAATGGTTTGGGTTCAAGGAGGGAAGAACATACTCTGTTAAGGATAAAAATCTATTGTGCCCTACAGGCAGTAGGAGGGGTAAGGGGGAGGGGTAAGAAGGGGGAGGGTGGTTAAAAGGGAGGGAAAGAGTAGTAAAGGGAAAGGGTAGGTATGGATGGGACACAATGAGGGAATAATGAGGGACGTGGAGTACAACAGGAAAGCTGTTTTTGTTTTTTTTGCTTTTTAGAGTGCAATTGGGCTTAAGTGACTTGCCCAAAGTCACACTGCCAGTTTTTGTGTCAAGTGTCTGAGGCCAGATTTGAACTCAGATCCTCCTGACTCCGGGGCCAGTTCTCTACTCACTGCATCACCTAGCTGCCCCTACAGGAAAACTCTTAAGGAGGGGAAGGGAAAAGGAAGATACCCACCCCCACTGGAAGGACAATCAATTCAATACAGGCTGTGGATGTGTGATTATACAGGGCATCTTCATAGTAGACACATTGTGACGGTGTATTTCCTTCCTATCCCTCCTCCCCCCTTGTTCTGTTCTCTACCCTGTACCTGTCCCTTTCTTGAAGTGTGTGCTTCCAGCATCCCTCCCCCAGATCCTGCCCTCTCCTCTGTCATCCCGCCTCTGATCCCCATGCCCAGTACTCTCCTGTGTGGCATGATGCCCAGTTTAGAGTTTATGCCATTTCTTCCCTAAGCCAAATTCAATGAACATCATTGAAAGTAAAATTGTAGGGGCAGCTAGGTGGCTGTTGTAACAGTTATCCCTTGCCTCTTCTCTATGGGATGATTAATCCCATTTTGTCTCTCCCTGTCTCCTCTCATTCTAGTCCTCTCCCACCTCAGAATTTCATCTTTTAGAGTATCATCCCTTCGTATTCAATTCATCCTATACCTTCTATATACACATATGTACTCATGCTCAGATATGTATTCATATGCATATATAGCTTCCTATTTAGACATACGTGTAAGTATACTTATATATACATTTGTATTCCCCTCCCCTATCCTCATACTAAGAACAGTTTCCTAAGTTACTAGCTGCGGCTGCGGTTTTAGGTTGGGCTGGTCTCGGCTCCCAGCCTGCCGGCCTGCTGACCTTCTAGATGAGCCCCTCCTGCCGAGCTGCACCTCTCCAATACCTGTTTTTCACGCCTTGGTAGATGTGCAATTGCTGGAGGCTGTAGATCTTCTCTTCTGCAGACTTGCTGCAGTGGGGCTCGGCCTGGCTCAGCTCGGCTCCTTCCCACCACCCCGGGCCTGGCCACTGTCTCGGCTTCAGGCTGGGCCGGCCTCGGCTCCCAGCCCGCCACGATGAGCTCCTGCTGCCGAGCTGCCTTCAGCGAGAGATGTGTTTTCTGTATGTTTGTGAGTCTGAGAGTCCTAGACTTTGTCTGGGGTCATATTTTATGGGTGTTTAAGGTGGTTCTGTAGGAGCTGTGGAGCCTTGCTGCTTCTACGTGGCCATCTTGGCTCCGCCCCTGGAAAAAAAGGGGGGTAGCAATCTTTATCTCAAATAAAGCAAAAGCAAAAATAGATCTAATGAAAAGAGATAAGGAAGGAAACTATGTCTTGCTAAAAGGCACCATTGAGAATGAAGCAATATCATTACTTAACACATGTGCACCAAGTGGTATAGCACCCAAATTCCTAGAGGAAATGTCAAGGGAATTAAAGGAAGAAATAGATAGCAAAACTATACTGGTGGGGGACCTCAATCTCCCCCTCTCTGAACTTGATAAACCTAACCACAAAATAAGAATGAAGTGAAAGAGACAAATAGAATTTTTGAGGGGCTAGACATGATAGATCTCTGGAGAAAACTGAATGGCAATAAAAAGGAATATGTGGTACATGGCACATACACAAAAATCGACCATGTACTAGGGCATAAAAACTTGGCAATTCTGTGTAGGAAGGCAGAAATATTAATTGTGTCATTCTTAGGTCATTATGCTATAAAAATCATATGCAATAAAAGATCATGGAAAGACAGACAAAAACGAATTGGAAACCAAATAATTTAATCCTAAACAATGAATGGGTCAAACAAGAAATTATAGAAATCAGTAACTTCATTCAATAGAATGACAATAATGAGACATCTTACCAAAACTTGTGGCATACAGCAAAGGCAGTTCTTAGGGGAACTTTTATATCCCTGAATGCATACATAAATAAATTAGAGAAAATGGAGGTCAATGAATTGGGCATGTAATTGAAAAAGGTAGAAAAAGAACAAATTGAAAACCCCCAATTAAATACTAAATTAGAAATAATGAAAACCAAAAGGAGAGATGAATAAAATTGAAAGTAAGAAAACTATTGAACTAATAAAGAAACCTAAGCTCGTTTTCTGGAAAAAAAAATCAATAAAATTGGTAGACCTTTAGTCAATACAATAAAAAAATAAGGAAGAAGAAAACAAAATTTCTAGTACCAAAAATGAAAAGTATGACTCTACCTCCAATGAAGAGGAAATTAAATCAATAATTAGGAATTATTTTGTCCAATTGTATGCACATAAAGCTGACAATCTTAGTGAAATGGATGAATATTTACAAAAATATAAGTTGCCCAGATTAACTGAAGATGAAGAAAATTACTTAAATAACCCCATCTCAGAAAAAGAAATTGAACAAGCCATAAATAAACTCTGTAGGAAAAAATCTCCAGGGCCAAATGGATTTACTAGTGAGTTCTATCAAACATTTAAAGGTCAATTTATCCCAATATTCTACAAAGTATATGGGAAACTTGGTGAAGAAGGAGTCCTGCCAAATTCTTTTTATGACACAAATATGGTACTGGTACCTAAATCAGGGAGAGACAAAACAGAGAACAAAATTATAGACCAATCTCCCTCATGAATATAGATGTAAAATTTTTAAATAAAATGTTAGAAAAACAACCACAGCAATTTATCACAAGAATAATATATTTTTATCAGGTTGGATTTATTCCAGTAACGTGAGGATGGTTCAATATTAGGAAAATCATCAGTATCATTGATCATATCAACAAAAAAGCTAGCAGAAACCATATGATTATAGGAATAGATGGAGAAAAAGCTTTTTGACAAAATACAACATCCATTCCTATTAGAAACACTAGAAAGTATAAGAATAAATGGAGGTTTCTTTAGAATAATAGGTAGCATCTATTTAAGGCCATCAGCAATTATTATATGCAATGGGGATAAACTAGAAGCATTTCCAATAAGATCAGGGGTGAAACAAGGATGTCCACTATCACCCCTCTTATTCAGTCAGGTACTAGAAATGTTAGCAGTAGCAATTAGAGAAGAAAAAGAAATCAAAGGAGTCAAATAAAGCAAAGAAGAGACTAAGCCATCACTCTTTGCAGATGATACGATGATACACTAGGAGAATCCTAGAGAATCAAGTAAAAAACTATTTGAGACAATAAATAAATTTAGCAAAGTTGCAGGATATAAAATAAACCCACATAAATCCTCAGCATTCCTATATATTCCTAACAAAGTCCAACAGCAAGAAATGGTAAAAGAAACCCCATTTAAAGTTACTGTAGACATTAAAAAATATTTCAGAATCTACCTGCCAAAACAAACCCAGGACCTATATGAACTCAACTACAAAACACTGTTCACACAAATAATGACAGATTTAACTAATTGTAAAAACATCATTTCCTCATGGCTGGGTTGAGCTAATATAATAAAAATAACAAGTTTACCTAAATTAAATTACATATTTAGTGCCATACCAATCAATCTACCAAAAATTACTTTATACAGCTGGGAAAAAATAGTATCAAAATTCATTTGGAAGAACAAAAGGTCCAGAATATCAAGGCAATTAATGAAAAGAAATGGTAGGGAAGGTGGACTAGCTGTACCAGATTTTAATCTGTATTATAAAGCACCGGTCATCAAAACTACTTGTTACTGCCTGGGGAATAGAGTAGCAGATCAATGGAATAGACTGGATACAAAAGACTCAGTAGTCAATGACTACAGTAATATACTGTTTGATAAACCCAAATACCCCAGTTTTGGGGGTAAGAACTCACTATTTGACAAAAATTCCTGGGACATCTGGAATATAGTATGGCAGAAACTGGGTAGAGATGCATCTAACTCTGTATACCAAAATCAAGTCTAAATGGGCGCACCATCCAGGTATAAAGGCTGATGCTATAAGCAATCTGGAGAAGCAAGGAATGGTTTACCTGTGAGATTTATGGAGTAGGGAAGACTCTATGACCAATACAAGAGCTAGAGAGCATTATAAAATGGAAAAAGGATAATCTTGATTACATTAAATTGGAAAGTTTCTGTACAAACAAAGCCAATGCAACCAAGATTCAGAGCGAAGTGGAAAATTGGGAAAGAATTTTTGCAACCAGTGTCTCTGATAAAGGCCTCGTTTCTAAAATATACAGGGAATTGAGTCAAATCTAAAAGAATACAAGTCATTCCCCAGTTGATAAATGGTCAAAGGATATGAAGAAGCAATTCTCTGAGGTAGAAATTCAAGATATCTATAAGCATATGAAAAAATGCTCTAAATCACTACTGATTCAAGAAATACAAATGAAAACAACTTTGAGGTACCACATCTCAGCAGTCAGATTGGCTAAGGTGACAAAACAGGAAAATGACAAATGCTGCAGAGGATGTGGAAAAATTGGAACACTAATGCATTGTTGGTGGAGTTGTGAACTGATTGATTCATTCTGGAGAGCAATCTGGAACTATGCCCAAAGGGCTATAAAGAATTGCATACCCTTTGACCCAGTAATACCACTTCTAGGGTAGTATCCCAAAGAAATCATAGAAGTGGGAGGAAGACCCATATGAACAAAAATATTTATCGCAGCTCTCTTTGTGTTGGCAAAAAAATTGGAAATTAGGGGGATGCCCATCAATTGGGGAATGGCTAAACAAGGTATGGTATATGAATGTAATGGAATACTATGGTGCTATAAGAAATGAGGAGCAGATGAACTTCATAATTACCTGGAGAGGCTTATAGAAACTGATGCTAAGTGAGAAGAGCAGAAGCAGGAGAAATTTGTACCCAATGACAGACACAACATATGTGTGACTACCA
>JAQQSW010010195.1:0-13054 GCA_028646575.1 Pseudocheirus occidentalis | reverse complement strand
TATATATATACATTTCCAGGTTTTTCTGGTCTGTCTGCTCATCATTTCATATGGTACAATAGTAACCCATTACATTCATATACTACAACTTGTCCAGTCATTTTCCAATTGATGGGAATCACCAGAATTACAATTCTTGGCCACCACAAAAAGAGCTACTATAAATATTTTTTTGTACATGTGGACCTTTTTCCCACTTTTATGATCTCTTTGGGATACCAACCTAGAAGTTATATTACTGGGTCAAAGGGTATGCACATTTATATAGTCCTTTGGGCATAGCTCCAAATTGCTCTCAAGAATGGTTGGATTAGTTTCAAACTCCACCAACAGTGCATTAGTATTAAAGTTTTCCTATATCTTCTCCAACATTTATCATTTCCTTATTTTGTCCTGTTAACCAATCTAATAGGTATGACTCAGAAATTCTTTGATTTGCATTTCTCTAATCAGTTGTGATTTAGAGCACTTTTACATTTTACCAAAGAGGGCTTTCGTTTCTTCATCTGAAATCTGCCTTTTTATATCCTCTGACTATTTATCAAATTGTGAGTGACTTGCATTCTTAAAAACTTGACTCAATCTTCTCTACGTTTTGGAAAAGAGACATTTGTCAGAGACACTGACTGTTAAAAAAAGTATTTCCCAGCTTTCTACTTCCCTTCTAATCTTGGTCACATTGACTTGATTTGTGCAAAAACTTTTCAATTGATGTAAACAAAATTGCCATTTTGTATTTAATGGTGTTCTTTCTTGTTGGGTCATAAAATTTTCCATTTTCCATAAATCTGACACGTAAACTTTTTCTTGCTCTCCCAGTTTGTTTTATAGTACCAATCTTAATATCTAAATTGAGTACCCATTTTGATATATGGTGTAAGATCTTGGTCTCTGCCTGGTTTCTACCTTACTATTTTTCAGTTTTCTCAGCATTTTTTTTGCTTTTTTTTTTGGAGGGCAGTTGGGGCTAAGTGACTTGCCCAAGGTCACATGGCTAGTTTTTTGTATTAAGTGTCTGAGGCTGGATTTGAACTCAGGGCCGGTGCTCTATTCACTGCACCACCTAGCCACCCCTTCTCAGCATTTTTTAATACTGAGTTCTTATCTCAGAAACTCGAGTCTTGGGTTTAACAAATAGCAGATTACTATAGTTATTGACCACTGTGTTTTATGTACTTAATCTATTCCACTGATTCACCACTCTGTTTCCTAGCCTGTACCAAGTAGTTTTCATGATTGTTGCTTTATAATATAATGTAAGATCTGGTATAAGCTAGATCACCTTCCTTTGAATTTCTTTTCATTAATTATTTTGATATTTTGGAACTTTTGTTCTTCAAGATGAATTTTGTTATTGCTTTTTTCCAGCTTCTATAAATAATTTTTGGTAGTTTTATTGGTATGGCACTGAATAAATAAATTAATTTAGGTAGGATTGACATTTTTATTGTATTGGTTTGGCTTATTTTTAAGCAAATGATATTTTTCCAGTTATTTAGATCGGACTTTATCTGTGTGAAAAGTATTTTGCAGTTATGTTCATACCACACACACACACACACACACACACACACACACACACACACCTCTGGGTTTGTCTTGGCAGGTAGATTTCCAAAAATCTTATAATGTTTAAGTAACTTTAAATGGAATTTCTCTTTCTAGATTTTGTGTTGGACTTTGTTAATAATATATAAAAATGTCAATGATTTATGTGGGTTTATTTTATATCCTGCAACTTTGCTAAAGTTATTCATTCTTTTTCAAATTGTTTTTTACTTGAACGTCTAGGATTCTCTAAGTATACTATCATGTCATCTACAAACAGTTATTGCTTTGTTTCTTCTTTGCCTATTCTAATTTCTTTAATTTATTTTTCTTCTCTTAAAATGAAAGCTAATCTTTCAAATACAATAGTGAGTAACAGTGGTTATAATGGACATCCTTTTTCACCCCCTATCTTATTAGAAGGGTTTCTAGATTATCTCACTGACCTAAGTTTCTTGTTCTGGAAGCCCAGAACCTGGTCACTGGCTTTGTGTGCTGGGGCCTTAAGTGCTGGCAGCTGGAAGCTGTAGGAGTCTGGCAGTTTACCTGATGCTGAGCTGGGTTCAGCAACACTGGAGCTCTCAGGGTGGGAGTGGGGAGTCTGACCCATGAAGGACAATTGCTCACCCACCGGATTGTAGTGGAATACTATTATGCTATAAGAAATGATGAGCAGGATTATATCAGTTTTGGTTGCTGCAGAATGCCTAACAGACTGGAGCTGTGCCTCCTGGAGTTGTGCTTCCTGGAGTTGTGCTGAAGTATTTGGAGCTTTGGCTGCTGGAAGATGCCTGCCCAATAGTGCACATGGTGATTTTCCAGTCTGGTGTCAACCAGGCCACCTGCCTGTGCAAAGGCATTTGAGGATCCTGGTATTGGTTCTTGGCTGATCCATCACCCTGGGGATCAGGAATTCCCCCTGGTTTCCTGAGGTAAAGCTTTCCACTGGTTTGGTGGAATGTCTCCTTTTCTGTACTGCTCTCCCTCCCGCAGAGGGTGAGGGGCCTTTCCTGTTAACCCCCCAAATTCCTGTACTATAGGACTGCTACATCCCATCTTTCTTCTGGCTCAGCAGTGTTTTTCCTGGGGTGATGTTTTCTAGGCTTTCAGAGGTAATTAAGGGAGAGTGAGAGTGACTTACCTCTTACTCCACCATCTTGGCTCCCAGAAGTACAGTTCAAGTTTTCAACACCTCTGCTCAAGATTGTCATTTCCTTCTTATGGCATGGTGCCCTAAAATGAAAATAGTACTCATGAAGAGGTATGCAGAGTATAGTGGATTCCCTATTGATGGAAGTTATATGTCCTTCTGAATGAAACCCAAGATTGCTTTTGGATAATATGACACTACTAACTAACATCGAGTCAACAGTATGCTACAATCCTAAGATCTTTTGGTTTGGAGGGTCAGGGAAATGGAAGGAAACAGTATAATCATGCCTTCCTCACCTTATTAAGAAGTTCATTTTTATGTTCAATGTTAAGACTTTATATTTTTCTATGCTGATTTTCATTTCCTTGTATTCAGGCCAATTCTCTGCTCTGTCAAGATCCTGACTCTTGGACCCTGATTGTCATCAGCATTTTAGCTATGCCTACCAAGTTTTAGTGATAAATAAGTGCATTAAACATATCATCTATATTTTCTCTAATTCACCAATAAAATCTTGAAGAGCTCAGGACTAAGGACAGATCTCTGATGTCCTACATAACATCTTGCCAGGTGAATATTCAATCATTAATTTCTCTCTAAATACAGCCATCCCAACAGTTCTTAATCATTCTGATTGTAATACATTCTAATCCTTGTCTATTCATCATTTCTGCAAGAATAGAATGGGATAAATTATCAAAAGTTTTGTTAGATGTAGGCAAACCATATAGACAGAATTCTCCTCATCTATCACTTTAGAAACCTTATGAGAAAAAGAAATGATATTAGTTTGGTATGACTGATTCTTGGCGAAGTTGTGCTGGATTCTTATATTTTTTTATAACTTTTTCAACATTCATTTTTTTTTTCATTTGAGTTACAAATTCTTTTTCTTCCTCTCACTCTAGGACTACTAATTGAGAAGTGAAGCAAAGTTGATCTCAACTAGATTTTTCATGAAAATTCATGCAAAACATTTATGAGTCATGTTGCAAAAAGGCAAGGAAATACAAATAAAAGTGTATGCTTTCATCTGGACTCAGCTGTCATCATTTCTTTTGCTTGATATGGACAGCTTTTTTATTCTATGTGAGTCCTTTGGAATTGTTTTGGATCATTGCATTGCCTTGAGTAGCTAAATCTCTCACAGTAAATAATTGTTATACTATTGCTGCTACTATGTACAATTTTCTTCTGATTCAGCCCACTTATTTGTCATCAGTTCTTATATCTTCCAAGGTTCTCGTGAAATAATTCTGCTCATCATTTCTTATCCATGATAGTATTCCACCACAATCAAATGTCATAACATGTAGAGCCATCCCACAGGTTATGGGCATCCCCTCAATTTTAATTCTTTGCTATAACAAAGAAAATGCATTTGTGCATATAGGTTGTTTTGCATTTCTCTGATCTCTTCTGGATATAAATGCTATTATATAATTCTATATTATATTCTATTGTATTGTATAGTATTGTATTGTATCATGTCACATTACATTATTTTATTTTATTATGTATCATTATATAAATGCTATTGTATATTATATAAATGCTAGTACTGGCATTTCTGTTCCAAATGGCATGCAGAGTTTTATAAGACTTTGAACATAATTTGAAGTTGTTCTTCACAATGGTTAGACCAATTCAAATCTCCAGTAACAGTGCATCAGTGTACCTAGTTTTCCACATACCCTTCCTGCATTTATCACTTTCCTTTTCTGTCATGTAGCCAACCTGATAGTTATGAGGTGGTACCTAAGAATTGTTTTTAATTACATTTCTCTGATGAATAGTGGTTTAGAGCACTTTTTCATGTAACATTTAATAGCTTTAATTCCATCTTGTGCAAACTGTGTGTGTATATGTGTGTATATATGTGTGTGTGTATGACTGTGTGTTTGTATATATACATATGTGTGTATGTGCATATATGTCTATGTGTATATGTGCATGTATGTATATATACATATATTATACATACATATATAGTGACTATTAATTGAAGAATGTATTTTATTTTTATAAATTTGTCTCAGTTCCTCATTTATTTGAAAAAATAAAGGCACTTTCAGAAATATTTGTTATAAATTTTTCATGAATTTCCCGTTTTCCTTCTAATTTTGACTTCATTGGTTTTGTGCAAAAACTTTAAAATTTCATGGAATCAAAATTATGCATTTTAGCTTCTGTGATTCTCTCTATCTCTTACTTCATCATAAGCTCTTCTGCTATCCATAGATCAAGTAGGTATATTTTTTCCATGCTCCTCTAATTTATGAGGCACCTTTTATGTTTAGCTTGTTTATCTATTTTGACTTTTTTTAGTATAAAGTGTGAGATGCCAGTCTATGCTTCATTTAAGCCAAACAACTCTCCAGTTTACCCAGAAGTTTTTGTCAGTTCTAAACCCAAAGTTTGGATCTTTGACTTTATCTGACCCTAGATTATTATTGTCATTAATTATGTGGGTTCTGTGTCTAATCTATTCCTCTGACCCACAACTCTGTTCCTTAACAGGTGTCATATTGTTTTAAAGACTATCACATTATAATACAGTTGGAGTTCTGCATTACTGCTTATTTTATTTTATTCTCTAAATACTGCTTATTTTTTTCTTCAAATAGATAGATGAATATAGATATAGATATATATTTTACACTGATTCATTTGATATTTTTAATTTATTTCCCGATGAATTTTGTTACACTTTTCTAGTTCTGTAAAATTAGTCTTTGGTGGTTTGATGAATATGCCACTGAAAAAATAAATTAATTCAGAGAGAATTTTCATTTGTATTACATTAGCATGGCCTACCCATAGCAATCAATATTCCTCCAATTGTTTAGATCTGTTACATTTGTGTGAATGGTGTTTTTTTTTTGTTGTTGTTCTTGTAATCCCAGAGTTTGTATAGACAGATAGATTCCCAAGAATTTTATATTGTCTACAGTTATTTCATATAAGATTTCTCTTTTTATCTCTTCTTTCTAGGTATAGCTGGTAGTATGCAGAAATGTGGATGATTTATGTGGTTTTATTTTATATCCTGCAACTGAACAAAGTTGTTACTTGTCACAACTAAGTTTTTAGTTCTTTCTTTAGTGTTCTCTATGTATGCCATGATATCACCGGTAAAAAGTGATAGTTTTTTTTCTCATTGCTAATATCTATAACTTCAATTTGTTTTTCTTCTTTCATTACTATAGATAGAATTTCTAATTCAATATTAACTAACTAGTTGATAATAATCACCCTTCTTCATCCCTGATTTTATTTAGAGGGCTTCTAGTTTTGTCCCATAAGAAATAATTCTTACTAAGGTTGGAAATAGATATATTTCATAATTTTAGAAAAGGTTTCATTTATTACCATGTTTTCTAATCCTTTTCACTGGAATAGCTGTTGTACTTTACTGAATGTCTTTTCTATTGTTAATTGACATATTTATAGGTTTTTTGCTATTTTTGTTGTTGACATGATCAATTACATTTCTACTTTGCGTAATACTGAACAAGTCCTGAATTCCTGACATAAGTCCTACCTGCTTGTAGTGTATGATCCTTTATATATTTTTATGATCTCCTTGACACTATTTTATTTAACTTTTGTACCAATATTTATTAAGGGAATTCATCTATAGCTTTCTTTCTCTGTTTTTAGTCTTCCTGATTAAGGGATCAAAATTATATTAATGTCATAGATGGAATTTGGTAGAACTTTTCCTTTATGTGCTTCACAAAGAGCTCATAAAATATAGGAATTAATTATTGTTTATATGTTTGGTAGAAATCAATTATTCATTCCCTGATCCAGGGGATTTTCTTTTCTTACAATGCTCCTTCCTCTTTCTGAGATAAGGTTATTTGAGTATTCTATTTCTTCTCATATTAATCTGGACCATTTATGTTTTTGTAAATATTTATCAATTTTATATAAATTGTTTTGCTGGCACATACTTTTGAAAATAATTTTAATAACTACATTAATTTCATTTCCATTGGAGGTGCAATAACCCTTTTAAGTTATGATATTAGTAATAAGATTTTCTCTTTTTTTAATGAAATTAAGCAACAATGAATATAATTTATTTTTTAATAAAACCAGGCTCTAGGTTTATTTAATAGTTCTACTACTTTTTATTTTAATTTTATTCATCTCTCCTTGGATTTTGAGAATTTCCATTTTCATGAATACTTAGATTTTTTAATTTATTCTTCTAGTTTCTAGCTGGATCTTTAGTTCATTGACATGAATTTCTCTTTAATAGTGATATAAATATTTAACTATCTACATTTTCATTTAAGTACTGCTTTGGGTTCATCTTGCAAATTTTGATACATTGTCTCATTGTTATCATCTTTAATAAAATTATTGATGTTTTCTATAATTTGTTTTTTCACCTTCTGTTTTTTTAACAAATTATTTTATTGTTTATATCATTAATTTCCACAAGATTTTGAGATACAAAATTTCTCCCCATCGTTCCCCTACCCACAACCCCAAAACAGCAATGCCACTGTAAAGCCCCTCCACCAATCTGCTCTCCATGTTCTCCTCCATCACCCCTCTAGCTTTCTGGTAGGGCAGGATGGATCTCTCTACCCCAGTGCCTGTATAACTTAATTCCCATTTGCATGTAGTTAATAATAATAATAATTATCATCATTATTATTATTGTTGTTATTATATATGTATATTAGCATTTGACTGTAGAACTTTAAATTCTAGATACTTTTGGTCCTTCCTCATCACTCATCTCCACTGGAAGGATACACAATTCCATATAGGCTGTACATGTGTAATTACACAGAACATCTCCACAACATACATATTGTGAGAGACTGATTATATGTCCCTCCTTCTTATCCCATTCACCACCCCCTTGTTCTATTCTCTACTCAGTCCCTGACCCTTTACCGAAGTGTGTGCTTCCAGTAGCCCTCCACCCCTCGCCACTGCACTCCCCTCCATCATCCTACTTTTCATCCCCATTCCCCCTACTGTCTTGTCTGGCAAGATACCCAGTTTAGAGTTTATGTCATTCCTTCCCTAAACCAAATTCAATGAGAGTAAAGTTGACCCTGTCCCTTTTGCCTTCCCATTCTTTCCCTCCATTGTAACAATTATCCCTTGCCTCTTCTGTATGGGATGATTAACCCCATTCTGTCTCTCCCTGTCTCCTCTCATTCTAATCCTCTCTCACCTCAGCAATTCACCTTTTAAAGTATTATCACTTCCTATTCAATTGATCCTGTGCCCTCAATAAAGTCATATACACACATTCTCAGACATGTATTCATATGCATATATACCCTCCTATATAGACATATGTGTAGGTATATGTATATATACTTTTGTATTCCCTTCACCTATCCTGAGAAAAATTTCATAAGTTACTATTTTCATTTTTTCCATATTGACACATAAATAGTTCAACTTTGATAAGTTTCTTATGATTTGTTTATCATTTTTACTTTCTCATACTTCTTGTGTTTGTGTGTTAAATTTTCTGTTCAGTTCTTTTTTTTCAGCAAGAATGCTTGAAAGTCCTCCACCTCACTGAATGACCATTTTCCCCCTGGAACATTATGCTCAGTTTTGCTGGGTAGGTGATTCTTGGTTTTAATCCTAGATCCCTTGATCTCCTGAATATCATATTCCAGGCCCTTCAATCCTTCAGTGTAGAAGCTGGCAGATCCTGGGTTATCCTAATAGTGTTTCTACAGAATTCTAAGTGCTTTCTCTTGGCAGCCTGTAAGGTTTTCTACTTGATCCGGGAACTCTGGAACCAGGCTATAACATTTCTAGGAGTTTTCTTTTGGGGATTTTTTCAAGAGGTGATTGGTGAATTCTTTGAGTTCTGTTTTGCCCTCTGGTTCTAAAATATCAGGGCAATTTAACTTGAGAATTTCTAGAAGGATGCTTTCTAAGTTTTTTTTTATCATGGCTTTCAGGTAGATCAATAATTTTTTTATATTGTCTCTCTTGTATCTATTTTCCAGGTGTGTGGTTTTTTCAAGGAGATATTTCACACTGCTTTCTATTTTTTCATTTGTTTATATCTGTTTAATAGTATCTTGATTTCTCATAAAATCATTTGCTTCTATTTGCTTCACTGTAATTCTGAAGAAATTATTCTCTTCAGAATGATTTTGCAATTCTTTTTCCATCTGGCAAATTTGACTTTTTAAGGTATTCTTCTCCTCATTGGCTTTGGGGTCTATTTTGCCATTTGAATTAATCTGTTTTTTAAGGCGTTATTCTCTTCAGTCAGGTTGTTGACTCTTTCTTGAATCATTTGCATTTCTCCTCCCAATTTTTCCTCCACTTCTCCTATTTGGTTTTCAAAGTCCTTTTTAAGCCGATCTATAGCTTGTAGGCAATCTTCATGTTTCTTGGAAGCATTTAGTGTGGCAGTTCTGTTTGTATTGTCTTCCTTCTGTTCCATGCTTTAATCCTTTTTGTCCCCCAAAAAATGGATTCTAGAGTTTGGTTACTGTTCTTACTTTGCTTCCCTTTCCTACTCATGATGCCAGCAAATTATTTGTGTTTTTGGCTCTTCCAGAGGGGAAAGCTCTGTCCCAAATTGCTGGGGTTTTCACAGCTGTTGGAGCTATTAGGGAACTGTTGCCACCCTAACCAGCGTTGGCTCTCTGAAAATGCACCCCAGGACCACTACACAAGACCATGAACCAGATCTATACCACTCAACTTAAGAGCACTTGGCCTATGAACAATGGCTTGGCCCCCCTGCAGTCTGCACGTCGGGAGCTCTGAAGCAACTGGTTGGAGGTGGCTGCAAATTCTTTTGCTTCCTTGCCCTGCAGGCAGTTCAGCCAGACCACTTTTCTCCCCCAAATTTACCTGAATTCCACTGACCTTTCTCTTAGCCCCTATTTCTCCTGGATTGATAAATGTGGAGACTGAAACAACTGCCACTCTTCTGAAGACTCCAGCTGCAGCTCTTCCTGACCACTTGGGGGCCAGGCTGTGTTTTGTTAGGCTGGGCTAGTTTTTGCTTGCAGCCTGCTGTGATGAGGCCCTCCTGTCAAGCTGCCTTCAGCAAGAGATGTGTTTTCTGTATTTTTGTCAGTTTTTGAGTCCTAAAATTTGTTTGAAATTTGAAAATGAATATTTTATTCATATTTAAGGTGGCTTTGTGGGAGATGCAAAACATTTCTGCTTCTATGCCACCATCTTGGTTCCACACCCCAACCCTGTTGGTCAACCTTCTGATTTTTTAGGGTTATATTACTTAGTTTTCAATTGTTTCGACCTATTATATCAAGGTCCTTTATCAAATATAACTCATATTATGTTAGAGTCTGAAAAGTTTGTGCTCAATGCTTGTGCTTTTCTGCATTCATTTGTGAGATTTACATATCCTAATACATTGTCAGTTTTTGCAAAGATTTCATGTAGAACTGGGGGAAAAGATACAGTACCTTCTGTTCTGAAACAGTTTCTATCAAGCCTAAATTTAGTAAAATTCCATCCATCTGCTTAACTTTTTTCCTTATTCAAATTCTGATTAGATTTATCTAGTTCTCATGGGAAAGTTGAGGTTTATCCATAGCATATAATTATTATTTCTTCCTGTAGCACACTTAACTTTCCTGTTAAAATATGGGAAGAGGAGGAGGAGAGAGAGACAGACCTAAGATGGTGGAGTAAAAGCAGGAACTTACTTGAGCTCCCACTCCAGCCACTTTTAATACCTGTAAAATATGACATTTAACTAATTTTAGTGCTATAGAATCCACAGAGTGACAGAGAGAAACAAATCTCCCACTAAAGGGGGTCTCATAGGTCAAAAGGAAGCATCTATCACACCAGGCTGGGAGCTGAGGACATTCCCATGTGAGCCCCACCACCCAAGATCAGTGGCATACACTGGCTGGAGAAGATTTCAGCAGAGTGAATCACTGGCAGCTGTGGTGGTTTCCAGATTTTGTTTCAACCGATAAATGCCAAAGAGAAAGTGAAAGTTCAGTGGGAAACTCTGTTTATCATGGGTGAGAAAGGAGTGTGGTCTGGTTCCTGCCCCCCTTGGTGGTGGAGGTGGGGGAGGCTGCAACTGTTCTCACTGCAACTAATTCTGGCTTCAGGCCTATAGATTGTAGGATAATCAAGTGACAATCAATTGTTCAGAGGGCAATTGAAGGAATCCTTCTGCTGATGCTGAGGAAGGATTTCGTTGTATCATCTTGATTGTATCTGGATCACAGTCTTGGGTGGTGATCCAGGGGTGAGGAGCTGCACAAAACTCCAGAAATTTGGGATACAGCACTCTCCACTCTGGAAGCAGAATTCTACCATGGAAAAATGCTCAAAATTCAAGTAATTGAGTGGCAAGATGAACAAACAGAGGAAGCATAATCAGACTACAGAATCTTTTTTAGGGGGGGGACAAAAAGGATGAAAATATAGAATAATAAGAAGAAAGCAAAAAAAAACTCCTGTATAAAAAGCTTTAAGAAAAATATGAACTGGTTGTAGGCTATGGAGGAGCTCAAAAAGGATTCTGAACATCAAGTAAGAGAAGTAGAGGAAAAATTGGGAAGAGAAATGAGAATAATGCAAGAAGATCAGGAAAATCAAGTCAACATCTTGACTGAAGAAAATAACACCTTAAAAATAGACTAACTCAAATGGCAAAAGAGGTTCAAAAAGTCAGTGTGGAGAAGAATGTCTTAAAAAACAGAATTGATGGAAAATGAAAGGAAGATGAAAATAATACCTTTGCAATCAGATTGGAGCTGATGGAAGCTAATTAATGAGAAATCAAGATACTATAAAACATATCAAAATAAATTTTAAAAAAGAGAAGGCAACGTAAAATATCTCGTGGGAAAAATCACTGACATAGAAACCAGATCCAGGAGAGAGAATTTTTAAATTGTTGGACTACCTGAAAGCCAGGATCAAAATAAGAGCCTAAACATCATCTTTCAAGAAATTCTCAAGAAAAATGCCCTGATGTTCTAGAACCAGAGGACAAAAATGGAAAATGAAAGAATTCACTGAACACCTCTTGAAAAATATCCCAAAAAGAAAGCTCCTAGGAATATTATAGACAAATTTCAGAATTGCCAGGCAAGGAAGAAAATATTACAAGCTGTCCGGAAGAAACAATTTAAGCTTTGTTGAAACACAATCAAGATAACACAAGATCTAGTAGCTTCTACATTAAAAAAATGAAGGGTATTGAATGAGATACTCTGGATGTCAAAGATCAGCAAAACTGAGTATAATATTTCAGGGTAAAATATGGACACTCACTGAAATAGAGGACTTTCAAGCATTGTTGATGAAAAGACCAGAGCTGAACAGAAAATTTGACTTTCAAATTCAAGAAGCAAGAGAAGCATGAGAAGGTAAACAGGAAAAAAAGAAATAATAAGGAGTTTATTACATTCCTACATAGAAAGATATGTGTAACTCATGATACTTTTCTCAGTATTAGGATATATACACACATGGGTATGTGTGTATATGTGTGTACATATCTATGCACGTATATACTCAAATATACACACATTCACCTATACATATATATATATGTACATATATATGCATACACATGGACATATGTATATGGGTGTATGTGTGTATAAGTACATGTGTGTACATAAATACATAGACAGAGGGCACAAAGTGAGTTGGATGTGAAGGGGTGATATAAAAAATAAAATTAAGAGATGAGAGAAGACTATCGTGTGAGAGGGAGAGGGGGAGAGATAGAATGGGTGAAATATCTCAAATAAAGGAGGCAGGAGAAGGCTGCTACAATGGAGGGGAAGAGCAGAAACGTGAAAGGGAATGAGTCAACCTTACTTACATTGGATTTGGCTTAAAGAGGAAATAATATACACACTGAGTTGGGTTTCTTACTCTACAGGAAAGTATGGGGGAAAGGGATAAGAGAAGGGATAATAGAAGGGAGGGCAGATTGGGGGAGAGGGTAGTTAGAAGCTAACACTTTTACTTTTGTAAAAGGACAGGGTCAAAAGACAAAACAGAATAAATGGTGGGGGCGGGATAGGATGGAGGGAAATATTGTTAGTCTTTCACAATGGACTACAATGGAAATGTTTTGCATCACTACACATGTATTGACCTATATTGAACTGTTTGTCTTCTCAGTGGGGATAGGCAGAGAGGAGAGAAAGGAAAGAATCTAGAACTCAAACTTTTAAAAACAAATGTTTAAAAAATTGTTTGTTTGTTTTTTACATGCAACCATGAAATAAGATATACAATCGGGGGGCGGAGCCACGATGGTGGCATAGAAGCAGCAAATCACCACAGCTCCCACACAAACACGCTAAAAAACTCATAAAATGGGAC
>JAQQSW010010194.1:0-13054 GCA_028646575.1 Pseudocheirus occidentalis | reverse complement strand
TGTCCAGGGGTGGGAAACCTTTGGCCTTTTTGTGTTCTGTGATTGACTAAATGAATGTACTTTGTTTATGATTGGAAACTATTCTCCATTTGAGAAGAGACTAAATGAATGTACTCCTCAGGAGTGGGCTACTTTGACCACTGATCCAGGGGTAGGATACCTGGACCTTGGTACTTTTCAATTGAATTGAGAACTTACTTGCTAAATGAATGAGTTACACTGTGTTTTGACTTTCTCTGTTCTATGAATGTTTTGCTGAATAAATGGGGTTTGCTATGATGGTAATCTGAAACTTGGAAGTTGTCTTTGCTTGGCATTACATACAGGAACCTAACTTCTTATCTCCTCTAGGTTTAAAGTATCAGCATTTGCATTTTTACTTCTGTGCTGTTTTCTAGGAATGCTACTGCATTCAAACTGAGGATTAACTGTATTTGAATATCCTGGGATGTTGTTTGTATGAATCTGGTAACCTGACCTCCTAGGTGCCAGTAAGATCCTTTCCTGTCATCTTTTTGCTTATTATGGTTTTCAGTTTTCTACTAACCAGTTTTGTTTTATCCATCCCAGTTAAAGGATTACAACTTTATAGAAAAAGAAATGAAATGAGTTGAGTAAGCCAACTTGTTCTGTATCATGGTCTACCATTGTCTTATCCATACTGAGCATCAGTGCATTTTTCTCACAATAATTCTCTGAGAGGAGGTATTATTATCTCAATTTTTACATGAAGATGTTGGGGCTCAAAGAAGTCATTTCCCTTGTCCCAAGGGCTAGCTAATATGTCAGAATTAGGATTCTAACCTATGTTCCTAAAAAGCTCTAAGGGCAGCCATAGACTCCCTCTTCTAATCATGGTCTGAATAAAGACCATCATGCCTGAGGCTTCTCAGTCCCTTTCCTGATTATATCTCTACCCTTCCCTGCCCTTGTCCTTTCTTGGTTCTGCTTTGAAGTTGTCAGTGCTGACACCAGTGTGAACAAGTTGATAGGCTGCCTTGGTATCTCTCCCTTGGGTTCCTCTACATACCATCTTCCCTTTTGGATCTTCCCTAAAATGTGACAAATAAATGGGCCTATTATTTTCAGCATAGATTGGCCTGTCTCTTTCCTCTATGAAGGTTACCCGAGCCCCAGCAATGGATCCTGACAATGAGCAAAGGATATTTGTGGAACACCATTTGGGATAATTCTGTCTGAACCAGAGATTTACACTTGGAAAGTAATAGTAGATATAATTGGAAAAGAAAGCTAAAGCAAATTTGTGAATGATCATGAAATCTTAGGAGCTTAGGTTTGTAGGAATATAGATTGTGAGCTAGAAGGAATATTAGAAAGTGGCGAATCCGACTGTCCCTTTTTATAAATGAAACCCAGTGAAAATAATTGCCCAAGCTCACATGACCAATAAATGACAGAACAGGGATTGAGATCCAGATTTTCTGACCCTAAGACTTACATTCTTTCTGCTGTACCATGTTGTCTCATTCTCCAGAGAAATAAATCACTGGGGATTTTTGATTATGGGGAAGATGATAAAAACAATGATCATAATAGCTAACATTTATAAAATGCATACTGGGCACTACTAAGTACTGTGTTAGGTGTTTACAATTATTATATCATTTGAACAACCTTGGGAGGTAGAGACTGCTATCATCTCTGTTTTACACGTGTAAACTGAGGCAAACAGAGGTTTAAACCACTTGTCCAGAGTCACATAAGTGTTAAATATCTGAGATCAGATTCGAACTCATATCTTCTTGGCTACAGGTCCGGGGCTCTATCCTTTATCTTTTTGCTTTGTAACAAATGGAGAGGTATCCTGACGCAATGGACCCAACATTGTCGTCAGAATCAGAAAGCTCTGGGTTTAAATGCAACCTCTGACGCATGCTGGTTGTATGACGGATGCGCTGAACAAGTCAACAGTGTTCCAGGAAACTATCTGAAGCTATTTGAGTCAGAGAAGGTGACAATCTGTATTGGGAGAGGAACATCCCTTACTGGGAGTTTTCTATGTGATTGAAAACAGGCCTATCTCAATCTTATGTATGAAGTACTATGCTAGGGACCAACATAGGTGATGTCATTTTATAAACTTATTTTATAAACAGAAATCTCCATCCAAAGGGGTTTCCTTAGGATCACATAGCTAGTAAATATCTGAGACTGGATCTGAACTCAGTTGGACCTGACTCCAGGCCCAGCTCTGTCCATTGTGCAACCAAAATTTGACAATGATGAGCACTCCCTTAGAGCAGTTTCCAAGTGTTGGGAACAAAAATAGATTGAAGAATTTTTTGGAACTGAGTGGTGAGGAAGTGGAGTAAAGTGGTGAATAAAGATTATTCTTTTTATAAATTAAACAGGGAATAGAATGAGAGAAGACTTCGGGAATTGAGAACGGACCTAAAAATGTTTTCAAGCATAAAGGAAGAAATTGGTGGTGGTGGTGGTGGCGGTGGCAGTGGCGGTGGCGGCGGCGGTGGTGGTGGTGGTGGGAGAAAAGGGAAGAGTGAAATGTGAGACAAAAGGGAAGGAAAGAATGAGGGAAGAAGTTAGAGAGACAAAGGGATAAAGACAGAGAGACATAAAGATGGAGACAAAGCAGAGAAAAGCAAAGAGGGGGGAAATGAGGGAGAAGAAGAGACTTGATGAAACAATGTCTCACAGGACACAAAGGAACTTAGGGAAGGCCTGGAATTATAGAAATGTATAGAGACAATAGATCTAGGGGGTAGTAAATATTGTTTAAAGATGATTCATCTGGAAGCAGCATATTTGTTAAAGGTATCTGCATCCTTTCACTGACCCATGTTCAAAACCTTGGTAATATTCTCTGACTCCTTCCTCTCCTCTTCAACCTCATCACACATTCAGTCAGTTGCTGAGTCTTGTCAATTCTACCTTCACAACATCTCTGGTATCCTTTCCCTTCTCTTCATAAGATTATCACTTTAAGTCAGTTCCCCATCACTGCATCATGCATTGAAACAACCTTCTATTTAGTTTCTCCTCTTCCAGTCTCTCCAGTCTGTGCCTCTATCCACATTTCTGCCAAAATATTCTTCCTAAAACACGGATCAGACTGTTTTACTCTCATGTTGAAAAAATTCAGTGATTCCCTATTTCTTCTAGGATGAAATAGCAACTGGAGAGTGGTCTGTATGGGCACCTTATAGCCCTACATCTGTAGGGATCCAGTGCGAATCAAAAAGCACCTGTGCTGCTGAGGGTCACAGCTCAGTTGCTAAGCTCACGGGGAGATTTCTTGTGAAATTACTTGCCTGAAGAGCGGCAGCTGAAACAGCTGGTTTGGCTCCTCCTCCACTGATCAATCTCTTCCCCCAGTGATCAGTTCCCCTCCAGTGTACATGAGAACCATGCTAGATCTAGGGCTATAGGGTATTTAAGGAAGGACGCTTCAATAAAGGCTGGCTGCTTTATACCTTTCTTTCGACTCTGGTCTCTTCTATCCATCTTGAGAGTGCTCCTGAGAAAAGCAGCTGTTGCATACATCTATAATCCTATGATACTCATTCTGGTATTTTAAGTGCTTCTGGTATAATTTTGAGCAATAATCTAAGATGGCATATATGGCATTTCATTGGGAACTTTGCTGCTTATCAAAGATATTACTACTTTTTATCATTGTCATAGGATAAAAAAAATACAGGATGAAATTTCTTCACCATAACATAGTCATACTTCATCATAAATAAGTCTTATCCTTTTCTAAACTTGAGTTCAAAGATCACACTGTGTTCTTTTTTTCTTATCTAAAGTTTCTTTGGGATATTTCAAATAATGTTTGTTTTGGCCCCAATCTGTGATTTTGTAGGATTTATAACTTAGGTAATAGCATCCCCTTTTACAAATACAGATTGACAACTCATCTCAAATTTATAACCATGGTCTCACAGTTGTATGGGTCAGTGATAGGACCTGCATGCAACTCTCTAACTCCCCTGTCAGGATCTTTTAATGGCTTCCTGTTCCATTTTTAGACAAAATGCAGAATGCTTAGGTTGACAGTCTAGCCCTAGCCCATGTTTCCAGGCTAACTAAATATTACAGATTAAAATTTTTGTCTTCATGACTCCCATACTTGACACAGTGCTTTGCACATAATAGATGCAAAAAAATTTGTTGTTGAAATGATAGATTTTAGAAGATAAATAAAACTAAGTATTTGAATGGGACAAATCACTTAATTTACAACCAGATTTCTATATTTGCAGTACTATGATGATACCTTCCAAGCATTTAATTCCATTTATTGGAGTTAAGCATTAGTACCGAGAATTACAATTATTTAGACCCATTGTGGCTCCTGGGTGAGGCATAAGCATACACCCAAAGTGGAAAGACTGGTTCTTTTTAAAATCTGCCACCTCTAAGTGTATTCCTAGATTGTTTGAGCTGGAATGGCTTTTAGAGAGATTCTCTCCCCCCACCTAATATCTTCCTTGTATATATGAATAAAAGAAAAACCAGAGAGCAGGATATTTGGTATAGTAAACAGAGATCTGGCCTTGGGTTCAGGAAGCCCTGGGTTCAAGTCTTGCCTCTGAAATTTACTACTGTGACCACAGGCAGGTTACTTACTGTCTCACGGTTCCAGTCCATTCAATAAGGCCATTCAATATACATTCCAGAGAACGTGATGATCTGCATTGGTATAAGAATTTCTTCACTAGGAACTCCTTACATGAATAAAATCACAGGTCTTGTTTAAAAAATATTAACAATGATTGATGATATAATATGACACTTTCAGATTTACAAAGTAATTTAAATACATCATCTCATTTGTTTCTTACAACTCTATGAGCAGGAGGCAATACAGATAAGCTCACTTTGCTAACAAGGGAACTGAACCTCAGAGAAGTTAACAGATTTGCTCAAGACCACAATTCCAATGAAGTCTCTCTTCATCATTGTGGCTACCTTCCAATTATGACAAACTAATAAATGCAAGGTGCCATGCTCCAGTGTCTAAAGACTATGGCAGAGCTAAGTCTTGATCAGAGGTCTAGGTTTCCTGACTGCTAGCTCAATCTTATAGCCATCTGTGCTCTGTCCAGTCCCAAGTTCTAACCACTGGCCCACATTGCCACATCCCTCATCCATTCTACTTATTTCTAGTTGTAACACTAGATGTTAGTGGAAAGAAACTTACCACAAGTGGTAATGGTGGTATCAGATGTTACAGTGCAAGCAGCTCTTACCACAATGGAAATTATTTTTCCTCAGTAAGGTCAGAATACCTGACACACAGAGACAGGACTGTTTGCCACAATATATTCCAGAATGATTAGGAGATTTATTTGCATAAGTCTATAATTTCATCATGTTGGTAAACTCATTCAGTCAGTCAGTGAATATTTATTATGTGCCAACTAAACATCATGCTAATTATTAGGAATGCAAAGAAAGGCAAAAGACAGTCATTTCCCTCAAAGAGCTTGCATTCTAATGGGAGAGATAACTTTAAAACAATTATGTACCAACACAATGTATACAGGCTAGATTGGAGATAACCAACAGAAGGATGGGAGCTAACCTTAAAGGAAATTGGGAAAGGCTTGTTAAGGGAGTGAGATTTTATGTAGACTGGAAGGAATTCGAGGACGGTAGGAGGTAGAGATGAGCAGGAAGAGAATTCTAGGCATCGAGATCAGCCAGTAAAAATGCTTAGAGTCAGGAGATGGAGTATCTTGTTTGAGGAACAGCAAAGAGGCCATTGACACTGGATTGCAGAGTATATTGGGGTGAGTTAGGTATAAGAAGACTGGAAAGATAATGAGACAGGGCTTTGAACAACAAACACAGGGTTTTTTTTCTATTTGATCTGGAGGAATCAATAAGCATTTATTAAATGGATTTTATGTACCAAGCTCTAGTTCTAAGTGCTTTAAAAATATCTTATTTGACGTCACAATAACCCTTGAAGACTGATCTTGTTACTCTCCTCTTCATGTTACAGTTAAAGAAACTGGGGAAGAGGTTAAATGACTTTCCTAGGATCATAGGGCTATTAAGTGTCTGAGAAGAAATTTGAACTCAGGTCTTCCTGACTCCAGGTTCTATCCGTTTGTCTCTTGGAGATTTGGTTTGTATCTCTATAAAATGAAACATTTTCTCTACTATTTATTTGTCTATCAAAAACAAAAGAAAGTAGCTCCTGCCCACTGGGAATTTGCTTCTTAACAAGTAATCATCACATACACAAGACATACAGAAGATACAAGGTAACCTGGCATTTGAAGACACTGTTAGTAGCTGGAGGAGAAGGAAATGCCTTCTGTAGAAGATAGAGCTTGAACTGACTCTTAGGGGAAACCAGGGGTCTTATGGGGTCAAGATGTGGAAGGAGAACATTCCCAGGATGGAGAGAGCCAGTGGGAAGGCACGAAATCATGTGGGAAACTGTAAGTAGGCCAGTATGGTTGGATTTTGGGAAGGGAGTAATATGTGAAGAGGCTGGAAAGGTAAGGAAGGACTCAGGATAAGAAAAGATTCGAATGACCAACAAAAGAACCACTAATTGGATATTAGCATCACCAAGGAGACATTGAAGTTAGGTGGTACAGTGTATAGAGTAGTATATTTGGGGTCAGAAAGCCCTGAATTCAAATCCTGCTCCAGACACTTGTTAACTTTGTGATTCTTGGCAAGTGGCTTAAACTCTTTGAGCCCCAATTTCCTCTTTTTTGTAAAATGGAAATCATCCACTTCACAGGGTCAAGAGATCAAGAAAGGCACTGTATATAAAGTGTTATGGTGGTGCAATAGATACAGCACCACAGCTAGAGTCAGAAGACCAGTCCAAATCTGCCCTCAGACACTTATTAGTTGTGTGACCCTGGGCAAGTCACTTAACCCTCATCTGTAGAATGAGCTGGAGAAGGGAATGGCCAATCACTCCAGTATCTTGGTGAAGGAAACCCCCAAAGGAGTCACAAACACAAATGGGACCCATGACTGAACACCAAATGCAATCCTTTGAATACTATATAAATGGAAGCTATTATTATTTTGTAGTGGGTTAAAATGATTTGTGCTTCAGGAAAATTACTTGGTGATGGTGCGAGATGAATCAGAATAGGCTTGAGACAGAAAGATAAAAGGGAAGGCAGAATAAAAGGTAAGAGAATGGAATTCTAGTTCCAAATCTGCCCCAGCCCAAGTTGGAACCTCGAACAAGAAAGGAAGGAAACCAGCTTCTATTAAGTACCCACCACATGCACGTAACTTTGCAAATAGAACCTCGTGTGATCCTCACAACAACTCTGAGGCTGGCAGAAGCTAAATGACTTACACAGGATCAAACGGCTTTTAAATGTCTGAAGATAGATTTGAATTCTGGCCCCTTGACTTCAGGTCCAGGGCTCTGTCCATTGAGCCGCCTAGCAATACACTATGTCAGAAACACTTAGCTTCTATATGAAATGAAACGATTGGGCAGAACAGAATTCTGGCTGAACACCCTCACAGCTCTCATATTCTATGAGCTAACAACTTGGCAATCGTGTCATCATTTATTTTCAAAGCCACCTTTGTACAGAGTACATTCTGGTTAAAACAGCAGATATCGATGTAATCATAAATGCAGCTTAGAAATGACAGCTCTGTCATTGTCTACAATAAAGTATAAAAACAGGCACAGGTAGTGGAGAAGTGATAAAAATAGTAGGTTCATTATGATCATATTATGGCTATAACAATAGAATATTCTATTGTCGCTGAATGAAATGAGAAAAGGAAAATCATTCGATTTGTAAATTCTGTAAGATGGTAGATTGTGGGGTTTGGATTCACAGGATATGGGTTAGAATTTCAGTCCTGCCATGTATTTGCTAAGAGACCTTGGATTGCATGGCTTCCTGTTTCCTCAATTTTATGAAGTCAAAAAACATTAATTAAGTGCTTATGATCATTTAGGCACTGTGATGAGCTAGTCTCTGCTCTAAAGGAGTGAATTTCCAATGGGGAAAAAGCAACATATAAAAGGTAACTAAGAAAGATGGTGGAGGGAAGGAGGCAGGAAGAGATAAAGGCACCCAGCATGCCTTCATGGTAGACTTCATGGTAGAGAATCAGGAAGGGATTATGGAAAGGAATGGAGATAGCCGCCTGGACTTCTTCCTTAAAATGGAGGGTCTGAGAGGAACCAACCAATGAGAGGAAGAGGCCACAAGGTGGAGAGTACTTCTAGTGTGAGAAGTCTAGGGTTAGAGAGAGCTTCAAGGTTGAAGATATTCCTGAGGCATTGTCTAGAAGAGTCAGGAGTGCATCTGTAAAGTGAGATTTAGGCTAGATCAAGGATTCTTAACCTGGGGGTCCCCATACCAGGGGTATGTGGGTAGAATTTAGGGGGTACATGAATTTGAATGAGGAAAAATGTATTTCTATTCTCATTAACCTCTAATGGAAACTTAGCATCTTCTTTAATTTTGAATGTATACAATAAAAATGATTCTGATAAATGGTTGATAAGCTTCTCCAGATGGCCTAGATGAGTATTTGTAATACACACAAAGTTTAAGATCCCCTGGCCCAGATGACCTCTGAAGCCCCTTTTTCCTATATAATTCTTTGTTTCAATGATTCCTTTGCACTGCGGGTAAATTAATTTATATGTTATTATATGCCCAAGAAGGCAAAAAGAACTTAGGGCATTCTGTGCTTTCTTCACAGAACTGAGAATTTGGAGGGAGTTTAGAATTCGTAGCTGACGCCCACTGTACCGCCCAAGAAGGCTTTGCAAAAGCATCACGTATGTTCTAAAATCCAGCCCTCCATTGTGTTAGATTCTGAGAAGTGATATTTTCCTGAGATGAGAATTGACAAATGCTATACTTTGTCTACCCCCTCACACCCAGTAAAAAATGTGATTTTTGCAGTAGGCTTACAAGATGAATTTTCATGTACAGCCTTCTCCTAAAGGGGAAACAAATGGATGAAATGCCCTATATGGTTTCCCTTTGCTCCAATAGCCTCTAGGTGGAGTGTTTGCTCCAGGTTGTCTCTCCAATAAGCTCTCAGGCCCTGGCTGCTTTCCTGACTGCTGGCTGGGCAGGGAATGTTAGGCCCCAGCAGGCTCTGAGGCTGCCTTATCTCAGTACTATGGAACCCATGGCCAAAGAACCCCACACACAAGCTTCTATCAAGTCAAACGCAGATCTCTATAGTGTTTCTTATCCATTCATTCCTCTTCTACTAACAGGCAAAGCCAAGACAGAATCTTAAGAACAGGTGCTCAAATTTAATTTCACTGCTCCAGCGTCTAATGTAAAATACATTTCTTTTTTTCCTTTCCTATTTTTTTGTGGGAGAGAGGGGATTTTACTGAAAGAATTACAGGTGGGCCCACACCAGGAATGAGAACCTATGTGTGTATGGAGAGTGTCTGACCAATGAAGAAAAAACAAATTATCTGAGTCATATATTAAAAAAGGAATTCAGTTTTAATTTTAAAATATAGAGAAATCTAAACCATTACATATATTGTTTTTTCTTAAAAATTTTTAATTGATATCTTTAATTTTTACATCACCTTCATTTCTGAATACATTCTTCCCCTCTTCCCTTCCTAGTAGGTTGTCCTTAATCTCAAAGAATAAAAGAGGGGAAAAGATAGTTCAGTAAAAATGGCCAAGACATCAATGAAGTCTGACAGCATATGCAATGTTCTTTACCTGTAGTCTCACGCCTCTGAAAGGAAGGAAAAGGAGATGTATTTGCTCATCTGTCCTTATGTCCAAGGTTAGATATTATAATACAGGCTTCAGGTTCCACATATATGTATATATCCACACCTACATGTCATCTTCATGTACATACATGCAAAATAAATGAAAAAATAGTAAATTCTCTCTTCCCCTTCCTCGCAGTTCTATAGACTTTAGTCTACAACATTGGAAATGATCCTTTTCAGTATTTTCTGAATTCTGAATTATATGGATTGTTTCTTAAGGGGACATACTTAGGCTCTCAGTGTCATAGATTTAGAGCTGGAAGAGATCTCAGAGCTCATTTTGTCCAACTCTCTCATTTTATGGATGAGGAAAGCAAGACCTTGAGAGAAAGTGATTTACCACTTGGGGGTTATGTGTACACACACACGTATATGTACACACACACATACATGTACATACATGCACACATATTTGTGTATATATGTATATATATACACAAATATATATATATACATATATGTATATGTATATATATATATACATATATATATACATAGTGTTTAGCCTTCATTTTTGAAGAGGGCCATGATATTAGGGAGATGATGACATCATGATTTGCAATTGGATTTGATTTGAGTGAGGGAGGGCTGTGTAAGGTCACCAGCCTTACCTTCTTCTCCAGAGCCATCTGGAGTGGCCAGTGGCTAGATATTCATCAGGAAGACTGGAGATGGCTCAGGATGCATTGGGAGACCCTGGTCCTTTTAGACTAAGGTCTTTTCATTTACTCACTTAGAGAGAGGTATCATCCATTAGGTAAATGGGTCTTTTCAAGAAGTGAGTCAAGGGATGGACCCTTCAATTAGAAAAAAAAGAAAAAAATCACTCCGACAGGGGAAGACCCTCAGGGTTGCTGTTTCAAAGAGGAACAGTTGCCATGGACGTTCATTATAAGCCAAGAGGACCCAAAATACAGCCATTAAGTGGAGCTTGGGCAGGGACCTATTGTGGTCCAGTCTATGAGCTTCAGAGAGGAAGGAAAGAAGGAAGCAAGGAGGGAAAAAGGAGAGAGAGGAAAGAAAGAAAGAAAGAGAAAGAAAGACACTGTCGATGAAGCTCCATGTAGTAACAGATATAGAGATTTATAGGCTTGGTGGATTTTGCCTTTTAAAGCCCCATTGCCAGCTTGACAATAGCAGCAGCACTAGGGGAGCACCTCTTGTCACTTTCCCTCAGGCTCAGATGAAAGAAGAGCAAGAAATGGAACCTTTGGACCAGAGACTTCTCTACCTGGGTGAAATAAAAACAATTGTCAGGATCCAGCTATTTCTCAGAAACAACGGTGATGAGAAAATGTGATGATGAGACTGACAGTCTGAGCTTTCTGTCTCAGCTCCAGATGGCTAATTCTCAACTGTACAGGTTCAGAAATTAATTTTTAACCATTCATTTAAGGGTGATCAAATGCTGGGGAATTGGTTCATGATAACCAAAGCAGAGAAGGGCTAGAATGCTGGAGTGAGGGACTCCAGCTTGGTTCAAATCCTGCCTCAGATTATCCCATATATAAATACTATAAATACCACCCTGGAGAAATCACTTAACTTCCCTTAGGCTCAGTTTTCTCTTTCTGAAAAAATAAGGGGGCTGTCCTCAAAGGTTCCTTCTCCTTCTAAATCAACGGTCTTTCTTTATAAGAGATAGATAGGTAGCAAAGTGATTGAGTGCTGGGCATGGGATCAGGAAGACCTGAGTTCAAATCCCTTTTCAGATACTTACTAGCTGTGTGACCTTGTGCAAGTCATTTTTCTTCTTTCTGCTCCCTTTTCTTTAACTGTAAGATGGGGCTAATATTAGCATCTACCTCTCAGGGTTGTTGGAAGGATTAAGTAAGATAAATATTCATAAAGTGTTTAGCAGAGTGTTTAGCACATAGTAAGTACTTAATACTTTTTTTTTCCTTATGAATCAAAATGAGACATACCAGGCTTGAGAAAAAACATTTACAAAGGAAAACTACCTATGAAACTGGTGGTTGCCTAGTCAAAACAGAGTTAAAGCAAGGGGGATGTAACCTTCCTTAAGGCATATTTGTCAAGCAATGGTAGCCTGTTTATTGTCTCTTCTGGAGGGATATTTCCCTCTTTAAGGGCCCAGACCCAGAAAACCTTTGATGGTCATATAAATGGATGCATTTTTTATTTTCTCTTTCTTTTTTCTATTAAACTCCATGATGACAGAATCTTATAGCAAGATAGAACCTTGGATATCATCTCTTCCTCTGGCCTCATTTTATCTATGGTTAAGGCAATGACCCAGGGAGGAAAGGGGACTTGTTCAAGGTGATGCTGCAGCTGATAAGTGACAGAAGCAGGGCTTGCATTTGGCTTTGGACTTCACATTTAATAGTCTTTTCACTACACAGTGCTTCTTGCTTGTCCTTTCTCTTTGCTTACATCCCCTTGCTCAATTTCATCACACTCTTGACTTCAATACTTTCAAGGTATTTGCTTCTTGTAAGGAAGAGTGCCATGCTTTCTTGACTCAACTAGATCATCTTTAAGAATTGCTATGACCATGGTGGCAAGATGGCATCGAAGAAGCAGCAAGGATCAGCAGCTCCTGCACAGCCACCTTAAATACACATAAAATAACAAATTTTAGATCTCCAAAATCCACAAAACTACAGAAAACACGTCTCTCGCTGAAGGCAGTTCAGCAGGAAGGACCCATTGCAACAGGTTGGGAGCTAAGGCCAGCCCAGTCCGAAACCATGGACTGGCTACAGGGCAGTGGGGAGAAGCCACAGCCACAGCCACAGCCAGAGCCACTCTATCGCTAAAGGCTAAAAAAGTCAATCTGAAAGAATTCAAGAGCAACAAAACCCACTGAGCGACGGGGGAACCCAAGAGCGAGGCGGATTCCCAGCCAAGGAAAGTGCCTACTTAGGTTGGGGCAAGAAGAATGCTGAGCACAAGGAAGCTGCACCAACGTGGAGCAGAGAGCAGAGTAGAGTGGACCACAAGAAAAATCTCCAGCCAGGCATCCAGCAGACTCACCCAGCCTAAGAGGTTTGCAGCCATCTCACCAGAGGACAGAGGATCATCAAACTGGTAGGAAAAAAACTTGGGGCCCACAGCAGGGGCAGCAGGTTCTGTTGGGGCAATCTGGATGTTTAAACTTATACACCCATACTGCCAGAAGCCAAGATGGAGGAATACAGTTTAGTGGCTCCTCTAAATCCCTCCCAGACCGGGCGGAGCCAAGATGGCGGCATAGAAGCAGCAAAGCACCACAGCTCCCACACAAACATGCTAAAAAAACTCATAAAATGGGATTCTAAACAG
>JAQQSW010010193.1:0-13055 GCA_028646575.1 Pseudocheirus occidentalis | reverse complement strand
AATCAAACACAAGAAACATGAGAAGCTAAACATGGGAAAGAAATCATAAGGAACTTGTCAAATTTGAATTATTTACATACCAATATGGAAAAATAATAATAGTAACTTATGAAACTTTTCTTAGCATGAGGATAGGTGACAGGAATACAAATGTACATATATATATATATATATACTTACACATATGTCCATATAGGAGGCTATTTATGCGTGTGAATACATATCTGAGCATGAGTGTATATGTGTATATGGAAGGTATAGGATGAATTGAATAAGAAGGGATGATACTTTAAAAGGTAAAATTCTTAGGTGGGAGAGCACTAGAATGAGAGGAGACAGGGAGAGACAAAATGAGGTTAATCATCCCACATAAAAGAGGCAAGGGATAAGTGTTGCAACTTTACTTTCAATTACTCTCATTGAATTTGGCTTAGGGAAGAAATGGCATAAACTCTAAACTGGGCATCATACCACACAGGAGTGTAGGGGGAATGGGGATGAGAGGGAGAATGATGAAGCGGAGGGCAGGGTCTGGGGGAGGGATGCTGGAAGCACACACTTCAGTAAAGGGACAGAGACAGGGTTGAGAATGGAACAATGGGGGGAGGGATAGGAAAGAGAGACAGAAGATCATTTTCACAATATGTCCACTATGAAGATGTCCTGTATAATCACAAATTCACAGCCTGTATTGAATTGATTGTCCTTCCATTGGGGGTGGGGGGGCAAGGGAGGAATTGAAGAAATCTAGAATTTAAAGTTCTGCAATACCTGCAACTAGGAATTAAGATATACAAGGGCTGGGATAGGGAGAACCTCCCTGCCCTATCAGAAAGTAAGAGCAGGGAACGGGCTTTACAGTGGGATTGCTGTTTTAGGGTTGGGGCAGGGGAAAGACGGGGAGAAAATTTGTAATTCAAAAATGTCATTAAAATGAATGATGTAAACAAGATAACAAATTAAAAAAAACAAAGAAAACAAAATTGAGTAACTCGAATGGCAAAAGAGGCCCAAACCACCAAAGAGGCGACTAGTGCCTTAAAAAGATAAATTTCCCAGATAGAAAAGAAATTTCAAAAACTTGCTGAAGAGAATAATTCCTTCAAAATTAGACTGGAGCAATTGGAAGCTAACGACTTTATGAAAAACTATAATACTACCAAACAGATCCAAAGAAATGAAAATATAGACGGTAATGTGAAATAACTCACTGGAAAAATCAAGAACCTGGAAAATAGATCCAAGGGAGATAATTTAAAAATTATTGGACTAGTGGAAAGCCATGATAAAAAAAGACCCTTGACTTCATCCTTCAAGAAACTGTCATGGAAAACTGCCCTGATATTCTAGATCCAGAGGGCAAAATAGAAATAGAAAGAATTCCCCAATTGCCTCTTGAAAGAGATTCCCAGTAGAATATTCCTAGGAATATTACAGCCAAATCCCAGTGTTCTCAGGTCAAGGAGAAACTATTACAAGCTATCAGGAAGAAACAATTTGAGTATTATGGAAACTCAATGAGGCTAACCCAATATCTAGAAACTTCTACATTAAGGGATTGAAGGACTTGGGATATGATATTCTGGAGGTCAAAAAAGCTAGGATTAAAACCAAGAATCACCTACCCAGCAAGACTGAGTATAATACTTAAGGTGAAAATATGGTCATTCAGTGAAATAGAGGACTTTCAAGTATTCTTGATGAAAAACCCAGAGTAGAACAGAAAATTTTACTTCCAAATGCAAGAAGCAAGAGAAGCATGAGAAGGTAAAAAAGAAAAAGAAATCATAAAGAACTTAATAAGTTGAACTATTTACATTCCTGCATGGAAAAACAATAATTGTAACTCATGGGACTTTTCTCAGTGTGAGGATAGTTGAAGGGAATAGTTGTGTGTATGTGTGTGTGTGTGCATAAATATATTTGTGAGTGTGTGTATATGTGTGTATATCTGTACATAGAGGGTAGAGGATAAGTTGAATATTAAGGGATGATATCTAAAATAAAATTAAGAGGTGAGAAAGGAATATATTGAGAAAAGTAGAAAGGGAGAGATAAATTAGGGCAAATTATCTCATATATAAGAGGCAAGAGAAAGCTGTTACAATGGAGGGAATAGTAGGAAGGTGAAAGGGAATGAGACAACCTTATTCTCGCTAAATTTGACTTAAGGAGGGAATAACGTACATACTCAATTAGGTAGCTTTCCTTATAGGAAAGTAGAGGGGGAGGGGATAAAAGAAAGCATGGTATAAGGTAGGGAAGACTGAAAAGGGACAGGGTAAAAGTAGAAAATAGAATAAGTGGGGGGCAGAATAGGATGGAGGGAAATATAGTTAGTCTTTCACAATATGAATACTGTGGAAATGTTTTGTGTAACTACACATGTACAACCTATGTTGAATTGCTTTTCTCCCCAGTGGGGGTGGGTGAGGAGAGAAGAAGGAAATTAATTGGGAAATCAAAGTTTTAAAAACAAATGTAAAAAAATATGTAATTTTTACATGCAACTGGGAAATAAGATATACAGGCACTGGGGTATAGAAATCCATCTTGCCCTACAAGAACATTGGGAGTCATGGAGGAGAATATGAGAGAGAACTGATTGGGAGAAGGGGTATTCATTAGGCTCACTATCTTGGGGTGGGAATAAGGGAGAGACGGGGTGAAAATTTGTGGCTCAATATCTTGTGGAAATGAATGTTGAAAACCAAAAATAAAGAAAGAAAAAAAATAGGTGAGAAGATGAAATGTAAATATTAGCTCTTTGGCTTTTGGAAACTAATTTGACCTCTCCAAGCCTCAGATTTCTCATCTGTGAAATGGAGATATTAATGTTTTCCATGTGTACTGTATAGGATGGGGATGAGGAAGGGAGAGTAGTTTGTTTGGGTCAGTGCCAAGTGGTAAATAATTCTATGAACGTGGGTTGTAGTGAAGCTAGACTCTAGCATTTTATCTGACATTATAAATATCTGCCTCCAGCAGTGAATAGGAGTTCAAACAGATCAGGGATGAAAGACCACCCCTTTCCTGCCATTTCAGATTGATGATGTCTTTTATGGCTCACTTTCTCTCCTTAACCTCCGTCCCCTCAGGTACTTGGCATACTATGGCAACTATTCTCTGTTCTGAATGTCTAATATCCATTCTTGTGGCCTTTGATAGCAAGACTATAACAGTTAAGTCCCAGAACACTCACTACAGCCCCCAAATATTTTAATTCAGCAGAAGGGTTTATTATGTTCCTGTAGGCCTTTAAGCAACCAGCACCATATAGATAAAGCTTCAGCAATAGCCTACTAGCAATAAATGATATTCAGAGAGAGAAAGCTCTAAACTTCATGGTGCTTTGTATGCATTTAACTCATTTGAGCCTAACAGCTTCATGAGATGATGCTTGAATTTATATAGTGTTTTAAAGTTTACAAAACACTTGATGTCATTCTAATTCTCATTGTATCCTCACTATGATTCCATGAGTAGGTTCTATGATTATGCCCATTTTACTGTTGAGGAAAGGCTGAGAGAAATTAAACCTGTGTTCTGAGGGAGCTGAGAGGATTGTAGCAGCAGGTGGAGGTAGGATTTGAGTGAACCACAATGACTTCATTTTGTAACTCAATTCTGGAGCTAACCAAGTTTCCATTCTATTCAGTTATGGCACTATTCCAACTTCAGTCGTGATGACTGTGAGAAAACTTCCTTGTATCATTTGAACCTAGCCTTTCATGACAGGGATGCTGGACCACCCCTACGAGCTGCTTAGAAACTCTTAACTAAAGACCTAGGTTGTATGGACCAGAAATCCAATCGGGTATAAAGATGGAGCCAAGTAGTTTTCTCACAATTATACATCTCAAGCAATCTGTATATTGTATCTGGAAACTGGCCCCATACTGATTCATAACATTTCCATGTTTCTTTGATTGTTCACAGACACAAGGGGAGTGAGACACCTCTTTTTCTGAGTTCAGGAAATTGCACCTGTTCACCCTCTCTCCCTTCCAATTTGGAAAGTCTCCAATCTCTCCTCCAACTAAACATCAGATTACCGTATGTTGTATCCTAGTTAATTGTTTCCTTTTAATTAGTCGGTCTTATTTAATTTACTGTTTTTAATGTATAAAAATCTATCTCCCTTGTATTTGGTGTTCAGTGTCAAAGTCAAGAAAGGTGACTGGTCCTGATTTATTAGGCATTTGGCATGCATTGTTAGTAAATCGATATGCTCATAAACTTGAATCTTTGTTTCTTCAGTCATTTCATCTTTCACCTGTCAGAGATCAAACAATCAGTAGGTGTACAATATCTTAGTCACCATTTTATACAGGAGCACACTAAGCTTCAGAGACTGGTCACATGGCTGTGAATACCAGAGACGAGAAAATCAGAGCAAGGTCTTTCTGATTCAAAGTCCAGGACTCTGTCCCATCCACCTTATTTCCTTTTGTTAAGTTAGCCAATTAATAAATAAAATGTGGAATATGCATTGATAATGGTGATGTTGTTCCCATGCCCATGCTGAAACTGTACTAGGTTCTTTGACAGACACAACTACAGACAACATTTTATTCAATGATCTTCTGAGGAGTGACGTTAATCAAGATGTAAGATGGGATATGCTCTGTGAAGATGTTGTCCACTGTCAAGAAAGATGCCCTGTACCCAATGTCCAAAAGGAGAATCTTTCCCTTCTGATTAAAAATTCAAAGAGATATCCAAATGAACCTCCAAATCTTCACAGAGAAAATTTTCTCATTGTATCAGGTCCCAGAATACTGTAAGGTTTGATTCATAAAATCTATAATTAGTGAAAGATGTGAGTCTAATAGTCCTCAAAGGAAAAGCTTATTACTAGTGCACCACAGGCTCCTGAGTAGTAATTCTATTGAATTATTCCATCTCTTTCTGAATCACTGTATCTGTATCTGCATCTTCTTTTGCTTCTGTACCTATAGCTGTATCTATAGCCTATCTGAGTTTTGTTCACTGACATCTATATTTCCATCCATTTAAATAAATTTCTACCTGTTTTGTTTTTCTACATCCATATGTCTGTCTATAGACACATGTCTCCATCTCATCGGTATCTGTGTATATTTTTCATTGACTTGTTTATTTTTAGTTTACAAGATTCAGTTCCACAATCCTTTGAGTTTCAATTGTGTATGTTTTTCCAATGTTTATTTACATTAGCTGACCTTGGCTAAGTGATGTAAGTGAATGATGAACTAGGGCAAAGTTTAATTAGCAAAATAAAATTAGTCTGGATGTTATTTAGGAAAGTGAACAGTGTTGGAAATTATCCTGAATCTTTGTTACTACCAAACTCCTTTTGTTTAACAATACTCTCCAGATGACCCAGAAAGCTATAATCCTGGAGGAATTAAAATACACAAATTAGTAAGACACATGGTAGGCAGAGGCTGACTGCAGTATACTACCAGATAACAAGCGTGTAAAGTGATATAGAAAATTTAATTGAGGACATGCATGGGCAAAAACAGAGGACGATTCAAGGGAAAGAGCGATGAATCTGAAGCAAAGAACTCATATTAAAATCCTGCCTCAGACATTTACTTCATTTGTAATCTTGGGAAAGTCCCTTAATCTTCATTTCTTTCGTCACCTAAAAAATAAGGAATTTACATCCTATGGGTTCTAGAGTTCTTTATCTATAGACTCTATTTTATGATACCATGTTCTCAAAATGAGAGATAGGTGGTCTGACATTGGTTCTCCTGAAATATTAAGTTGAAGAAGACTTCTGAAATAATAGACAGATCTTCCACTGAGGGTTTATATGAATGCAAGGCAAGAATGAAGGCAAGAATTATGTAAGATCATAAGGTAAGGGGAGATATTACTATATGTGCATCAGAGAAGAGAAGACTGATATTGATGAGGAAACAAATCTCTTCAGGTATCAATGTGGTAAATAAAATCACTTTCCCTTGGAATGCAAGCCCTTTGAAATATTAGTTAATGAGGTGGCTTCTTGGTCTTTTTGATACATAGAATTAACATAGATTAAATATACAAATAAATCCAGAAAGACTATTTATTATGTGGGAAAACTAGCCTAGAGTACCTATCAAAGGTGCATGCAGCCAGCGTGTGTTTATACTGATTTCTTATTACTATTTTATCTTGTCCCAATAATGATAAAGCCTTTTTGTGAAAGGGAAGTTTTCATCACTGTAAGACTTGTACTATCTAAGGAAAATGATTACATTTAGTAGCCACCTAATAGGTTGATGAATTTTGTTAAGCTCTATTGATTTTAACCTTGTGAAGATATGAGGAGGTTGTAGTATAGTACAGGTGATACTTTTATTTCCATGCAAAAAAGTTTTTTTTTCTTGCATGAACATAGAGATAAATTGCTGGATTAACCCAGAGTTCCTGAATTCTATCTAAATGGAAATAATCTAATATTCTCTGGTTTTATTTACAGAACATTGTGCAAACACAATTTCAGAAATTTTGTGCTCTTAGAGTTATGAATGAGTGTCCCTCTTATTGTGCTTTGGTTAAGCAGAATTAGATGGTGTAAAAGGATGAATTGTAGCATAGTAACAATCTCTGAAATGTAGTTATTTTCATTTCATCACATTCTTCTTCTTGACTTTATTTGATTTAGTGTGTTCTGGGCAGCATGATTTAGCCTTTGAAAAATGCTGTATTCATAGCTTCATGGGGCATTAGAACTACAAGGTACCTTCAGGGTCATCTCGTCCAAGCCTCTCAATGTACTCACGAGGAAGCTGATGTCAATGGAGAAGTGGCATGTCTATTACACAGAGAGTAAGGAGCAGTTAATATCTTGGTTAAAATCACAGCCTTAAAATCCAATAGTCTTTCTTTTAAATCAATTTGCCCTGAATTTATGTGGAGTTACCGAAAGACTTTATGTATGAAAAGTATCTTGTACTTGCCTTAGTTCTAATTCATTTGATCTCATCCGGTGATTGCTTTTCCTGTTCATTGTCTTTCCATTCGCCTAAACTCCCATTTTTCTTCCATGGCATCTGTTGGTTCTTGCTGGCTTCTATCTTTTGATGATTCTTTAAATTTTGTTGTCTCTTTGTTGTTTCATGTTTACTATCCTTCAGATACCTTCTTTACATATGATTTGGACAGGGGGAAAGGATATTTGTAAGACCAAATATTGCAAATCTGGTTGTTGTTTTGTTCTTGTTGAACATGCAAGTTGTTCCCCCATAAGGCTGAGAAATAACAAAACCATGGTACCAAAAGATGCCTCTTCCTGATTCTCCTCCTAGGCCTTTCATGTATTTCTGAACCAAGTACCCAGCTCTCTCATATTTCTCTGGATCCCTTCCTATCAGCATAAAGCAATCTGATATTGAGGTGTTAAGGAACTTATTACCATTTCCCTAAGACTTTTTCAATATTAAAAAAAGAAAAAAACTTGTGAACGGTAGGTGATGCTTATACACATGAATACAAAATTTTGGTGTCTTTTGTGTGTGTGTGTGTGGGGAGGGGAATGGGTGGGGAAATAGACTTAACCAGTCAGTAAGTGTCAGGAATAGAGCTTTACTCAGATTCTTCCTGACTCCAAGGCCAGCTCTTTAGCCACTGAGTGATGATGCTACCTGTATATATTAAGGTATTAAACTATAAGCATTTGTTAAATGCCAACTTTGTGCCCAGTACCATGCTAAATTTGGGAGGATACAAAGACAAAAAAACTTTTACTCTGAGGAATTTTCAGGCTACCAGACTTGCAGTCCTGTCCTTGGAATCAGGAAGACTTAGGTTGAAGTTCTCCGTCTGACACATACTGTCTGTGTGACTATGGGAAGGTATTTAACTCTTCAGTGGCCCAAGAACCTCTCTAAATTTCTCTGTCTTTCCAGTTCAGGCTTTAGAAATCAAACAGTCATTTCTTTGGTGCCTACCATATAGTAGGGTTTTGAGGTATATAGGCTAGTGTTCAAGGACAACTAACACTTCTAACCTGTGACTATAAGAAGCTGTAGCATGTGCAGTGACCACACCCTGGTAAACCATCTCCCATCTTGGCAGATGAGTTAAACCAGGTTGAAGGTAACCAACAGGTCTTAAACCTGTCAGTGAGTTAGGTGGATCTCTACCCCAAGCATGTGAAGACTTCCTCTAGCAGAACAGACGAATCAGAACAATTTGTTCCAGTGACCATGAAGGTGGCTAAAGCAGGTGCTGTAGATTTCTTAGAAGTGGTCAGATGTTGAAGATACCAAGTCCATCCACTTCATCCTGAGCTATCACCCATGCTGTCTTGACTTTTGTCTTGCCACTGGACTGTGCTACCTCTGGAAGAGCAAGTGAGGCTGATGACTCTGTGCAACTCTGCCTCACTTAAATGCAATTCACTGCTGAGTCAGGGCATCATCCTATGAAGTCGTTGGTCCTCTTTGAAAATGAAGGACAAACACCACCACCCTGTATCAGTCACTCCACCAGGCAGGAAAGTATACAGAGGACAAAATGAAGCATTTCCTGCCCTCAAGGAACTTTAATTGTATTGGAAAAGAACCTGTATACATAGTAAGAACAAGTATACACAAGGCAAATATTAGATAATTTGAGGGCAAGGATGCACTGGAATCTTGGGGGGGGGCAATTCTCTTGTAGGAAGTGTTACACTTATCTGTTGATATGTTTACATGCATGCAAGGCCAATAAACTGGTCTCAGACCTATATGTCTGAGGGATAGATATCTACCATTCACTTATTTTTTTTTCTTGTGTGAATTGTTAGAAAAATTTCCTTTTAATACCTATGAGTCTTTGAGAAGGACCTATAAATGCTATAAATAATTTGGGTCTTGGTGCTTTAGAACTCCTTTAGAAGGAATTTAGAAATTCCTTCTAAATCATTCACATACAGGCATATCTTGATATAAGATCTCCTTTACACCATTGACAAATATCTTTGGAGACCATGCACTTCCTTGATTTATCTTTTTGACATTTATACTTAGAGAACTATCGGACAGAGTTCTATCAGAGCTTGCCTTTGTCAACAAATCTTGCATGGTTGTATTGCGTTCTCTACTTTGTTTTTCTTTTAAATTTTCACATTGCATACTTCAAAAAGTTGTTTTCCTTATATTATTTATGCTTGATGAACTTAATTAAATTATAGTTTGTATATAATGCTTTCTATACAGCAACATTGGAAAGTTTATTTAATTATTCTCCTACAGTTGAATGTTTAAGTTGCTTTCTTCATTTAAAAAAATATAAATAATGGTATTATGAAAACCTTTGCATAGATAAATCTTAAAAATCTTTTAGCATATATCCCCATCAAATGGAAGTAATAATTCAGAGGTTCAGTTATTTTTTCACTTTTACTGAATATTGCCAGATTGTACTATATTTTTTTATAAGATTGCAATCCTACCTTCAATGGATAAGTGTATTTGTCTTTAATTATTTCTGACAATTTTGTTGGCACAAGATATTACTTCAGAATTTATTTAATTAATATCTGTTTGATAATTAATGAGATTGAACACTTTTCAGATGGTTATTAACATTTTGGTTTTCCAATTTGAAAAGTTCTTAGAATACTTGACACTTTAGACTAATTAATTTTAAAAAAAATTTTAATAGCTCTTTCCACATTTGAGATGTCAAAATCTTAATCTCAGTTTATAATCTAAATCAGTGATTCCTTTGCTTGCTATGGATTCTGTGTCTCACAAAGAGATGAAGAATGTGCTTCTTTTGACAATTTCTGGACCGTTTAGCTTTTTCATTATAGTGACTGAGTGAAAGCTATTAAAAATCAAGGTCAATATCTTTTCCTTCTTCTAATTCCCATTTTTCAGCATTGATGGCTAGTTTGAATGTATCAGCTTGGAGCCATCAACAATTGCATCCTTTTCTTCTAATTTAATGTTGAATTGGACCTTAACCCTAGCTAGTGCCTGGTGTTAGGCCACATAGACAACTGATTTTGAAATTCCTTCTAAAACAATAAACAAATAATTTCCTGTCTGATAGGATACTTGTGAACACATCCTAAAGTGTCAGCAAACAGCAAAAACAAATTTCAATGGTGAAGCATCACCAGTCAATATTCATTTCTTTAAAAAGAAAAAAAAGAAAGGGAAGAAGGAAAAAAATAAACTTTCAACTCCTCTGACCTTTTTTTCTTCATCATTCTGCTTTCCTAATCACTATGGCTATAATGGAAATTTCAGAAACATTTTCAGCCTCACAGTCATTATACACTGCTGTGCTTGTCTCTTCTCACATCTGAAATTCAAGGAGCACTGAACATGGCTAAGGAAAGGCACAAGGGAGAGCTTTTATCTTTGGCAGGTGACATGACAGGACAGCAGGGGAGTATGCTGCATTAGGGGATCCACAGGAGGCACTGAATGGTGGCCCATTCTTTGACCTCCCCAAAGCTTCAAAATGTCAATGGAGTGATTCCTGGCAGGCAACATTAACCCTCCCCTTTCTCCCTTGGGATGCCATCAATTTAAAGTGAGTCCCTTACATTTACTGGATGACTATGACTTCACTGATTTCCAAGGACTAATAGTGACTGAATTGCTGTTAAGTAATGTTAGGAAAATCATGAAACTTACAGTAACTTGTCTGCCCCAATTTCAATGGCTGGCAGCTGGAAGCTACACAGAATCCACCATTAAGAAGTTTCAGAGCTTTCCTTCCTATTTTAATTGCCTCTTCCACATCATCTGGGAATGGGGGAACTCCACAGGGGCAAATCAAGAGGAAATTATCTCTTCCTTGATTCACCATTAACTTTATTTAATGTTAATGGGATATGCTAGCTGTCCCTGATGTGGAACAAACAAATAGTAGGGACCACATGCCATCACATCTTTGAATCTCAGAATCGGACAGGATGATAGAAGTCCAACTCATAAATGAAACATCTACAGCAGCCTTGGATATGCTCCAGTCTCTGTGAGAAGACCTGTAATGATAGGGAAATCACTGTCTTCCAGGATGGTCCACTATGTGTCTAGAAAGTTCTAATCGTCAAGAAGTTTTCCCTAATTTGACTTTATATAACTGAATATATTGGTACTAGTTCTGTTTTAAAGGATTTTTACTTTCTTCCTGAGCTCACTTGACTTTGACCCCTAAGACCTTGGTCTCTGATTGGTGAGCTTTGATCTTATCTCACCTTGACCCAGAAACAAATTGATGCTTCCTAGACATCTCCATGCTGTGCCTCTACATGGGATTTCTTCTTCTCTCCCTTTCCAAGTGTAATTTTGAGGACAATAATCAGATCAACAGTATTATTCTAGAACAAAAGGTATTTCGGTCTTCTGACAATCCTTACTGGACACCAGACCCATGTATGTGCTTTCTTTTCCTAATAGACTGTAACTCCTTGAGGGCAGTGACTGTCTTGTTATTATATACACACATATACACACATATGTATTTATATATACACATATACTTACAAGCACAAATATGTGTATATATTTCTATTTGTTGTCCAGTCATTATGATCCTGGAACCACACCATCATTTTGACAGATACTGGAGTTGTTTGCCATTTCCTTCTCCAGCTCATTTTACACATGAGGAAACTGAGGCAAACAGGGTTAAATTATTTTCCCAGGGTCACATAGCTCAGTGTCTGAGGCTGGATTTGAACTTAGGTCTTCTGACTCCAAACCCACTGCTCTATCCATTGAGATAGCTAGCTACCATATGTGTATATACATATATGTGTGTGTGTGTGTGTGTGTGTGTGTGTGTGTGTGTGGACATACACATCAGTTGAAGAAAGGAGAAGCATTTGCTGGAATACAGAATAAATACATGAAAAAGCATGTACTAAGGCCTTACTCTGTGACATAAATAGTAAGTGCAAGAAAGTACCCTGACAGCAAGGACCATCTTGTTTACACTCATATACATACATTCTGTATTTGTATATGCACATGTGTAAAAATATATAAATAGGTATATGCATGTATATATACACATCTGCATATATGTGTGTATACATATACATGTGCAAACACAAGATAATCCCTGTCTCAGGGCACTTCGTACCCCTTCATATTGTTTGGCATAGAGTAAGGTTTTATTACATGCTTTTTCACTGATTTATTGTCTGTTTTACCAAACACTTTTCTTTTCAATTTGTTCTGATATGGTAAGGTTTCAAGTCCAAACATCCCCCTAATTGTTCTGCTCAGGACATACTCTATGTTGAAAATACGTAGGTTTGAATCCCTTACAACAGTGAAGATCATAATTTATCAATAGCTTCTCATTTTATGTGACTTTTGGATACACATCCCCATTGATCATAAACATTTCAGTTCGATACAACCATTTTGGAGGGCAATCTGGAACTATGCCCAAAGGGCTATAAATAATTGCATACCTTTTAACCCAGTAATACCACTTTTGGGGTTGTATCCCAAAGAGATCATAGAAGTGGGAAAAGGACCCATATGTACAAAAATACTTATTGCAGCTCTCTTTGTAGTGGCAAAAAACTGGAAACGTAGGGGATGTCCATCAATCAGGGAATGGCTGAACAAGTTATGGTATATGAATATAATGGAATACTATGATGCTATGGGAAATGTGAAGGAGATGGACTTCATAATTACTTGGAGAGACTAATATGAATTGATGCTAAGTGAGAAGAGCAGAATCAGGAAAAATTTGTACACAGTCACAGATACATCATATGTGTGATGACCAACCTTGATAAACTGGACTCTTCTCAGCAACGCACAGTTAAAAGACAGCTCTACACATCTAAGAATGGAAAGAGATATCTACACTCAGAGAAAGATCTAGAAAGACCAGAGTTTAAATGGAGACTGAAGCAACACATGCTATTGTTCTTTTCTGTGTTTGGTTTTGTTTCTTTTCTTTTCTTTTTTCCCCCCCGTTATTTGCTCCATTGGTTACAACGCTTCTATACAACCAGACTATTGTACAATGTGAAAGTGTTTGCAGATCCCATGCATGATTGTATGCCACCATGGGGAGGGGGGAAGGGAGAAGGGAGGAGA
>JAQQSW010010192.1:0-13055 GCA_028646575.1 Pseudocheirus occidentalis | reverse complement strand
CCAGTGTTGGAGAAAGCCAAAAGGAATCAGATCTGAGGGCAAACTCCAAAGACATAGGTGGCGTGAAGATGTGTAACAGCAGGTCTTAACTGAGCACAATAGGGTGGTTGGCAAATTGCTTTAACAAAGAATAGACTTTCTAAAGCAACAGCAATAGCATCCTGGTCAAAATTTAAAGCATCTTATACTGGGAGCTCTATGGAACCTGACAGTCAGTGCCTTAGGAAGTATGGGAAAAAAGTAACTACTTGTAGAGGATAGGGGATTGGTCTTAGAGACAGAAGGTGCTGGATTCAGGTCCTGCCTCAGACTAGAAGTGTGATCTTGAAAAAAGGCCAGTCTTTCAGTGCCTCAGGCAATTCTCTAAAGTTATAAGTTAACAGATAAGTTGCTATTCATATCCAAGAAATCAGAAGTTTGGACCCCTGCCCTTTCCTACCCACTGTCCCAAGGGGAAGTGGGTATAGCTAGCACCTTATATTGTCTGGACTAAATTTACTTGAAAAATTCCCAAGAAAATTCATAGTCAATGCTATTACCACTTCTACCAGAGGATTTTAGCACGTCAGATAACAGGGCATGTTCAGAGAGACTAGTTGAGGCTACAAGGCAGTGATGTTTAAGATATTGAAAACCAGACCTTTCTCTTCTCAAGTCTTCACTAGGGTGAGTGGGGAGTATTTATAACCATCCATTTTGGTTCGGGGACATAGGTGGCACAGTGGATAGAGCCAGTGGGTTTGAGTTATGAAGACCTGAGTTCAAATCTAGCCTTAGATACTTACTAGGTATGTGACCTTGGGCACATACTGTTTCCCTTCATTTCTTCACCTGTAAAATGGGGATAATAACACTATATCCTTCTCAGGATTGCTGTAGGGATCAAATGAAGTATTTGTAAAATGCTTAATGCCATGCCCAACATATATCAATTTCCTTTCCCTTACCTTACCCTTTTCTTTGGTTTATGGGCTAGAATCCTTTCTCAAAAATCAAACCTTAAATTCACTCTGGAGCTCATAAATTGGACAACAATAGGTCCCTTCCCAAGCACCACTTAATGTCTATCTTGGGGGCCCTCCTGCCTTAGAGTGAATGTCCTTAGTACCTGTCCCTCTTTTGGCCAACAACCCTGAGGCTCTTCCCCTCCCTGTTTGATTCTTTTTTTTAAAATTACAGGCACCATCCTTTGACTTGCTTCTTAAAGAGGCCTATTCACCGAATGGGAATTACCTCACTCTAAGTGAGAATCTGAAAAGGCCTTAGCCTTAAAGGGCCAGGTGTCCCATTGCATCCTGGACCAAGTCCAGTCATCTTGATGGCTATCTGGCCACTAGACCCAGATGACTCTTGAGGAGAAAGTGAGGCTGGTGGCCTTGCACAGCCTCCTTCCTCCTCAATCAAATCAAAGTCAACTGTTAGTCATGTCATCATCTTCCTGAGGACATGGTACTCTCTGAGAACAAAAGACACAATAATAATAACTATAATTAATAGTAATAATTAATAATAACAACTAAAAACAATAATAATAACTAGTGTGTGTGTATTCACACACACACATGTACACATTCCTCAACATTCAAAGCAACATTGTTTCCAAAGTTAATAACAATTTCTCAGTTGCCAAAATCTAATAATATTTCATTAATCCTCATCCTTTTTGAAACCTCTGCAGCCTTTAACACTATCTCCTTCTCTTTAATACTCTTTTTAAGTTTTCATGATGCTGCTGGCTCCCCTCCTACCTATCAGAACATACCTTCTCAGTCTCCTTTGCCAGATTTTCATCTGATTCATGAGGATCCCTGTGTCTCACATACTTCTGCTCTGTGTTCTATATGATTTCCTTTGGTAATCTCTTTAGCTCCTGTGGATTCAATCAATAACTCCATAATGATGATTCTCAAATCCACTTAGACAGCCCTGAACTCTCTGCCCACCAGCAGTCTCCTGTCTCCAACATCCTATTAGATATTTCATATTGCATGTTCTCTAGACATCTTTGATTCAGCATGTCCAAAACTGAACTCATTATCTTCCTCCACCAACTCTTCCCTCTTTCTAATTTCCTTATTATTGCTGTTGCTGAATCATTTTTTCAGTAATGTCCAATGCTTTGTGAACCCATTTGGGGTTTTCTTGGCAAAGATACTAGTGTGGTTTGTCACTTCCTCCTCTGGCTCATTTGCAGATGAGGAATCTGAGGCAAACAGGGTGAAGAGACTTGCCCAGGGCCACACAGGTTGGGTTTGAACTCAGGAAGATGAGTCTTCCTGACTCCAGCCCCAGCACTCTATGCACTGTGCCACCTAGCTGCCCTATTACTATTGAGGGGACCACTATCCTGCCTGTCACCTTGAATGTAAACCTAGGTGTCATTCTCAATTCCTCATTTTAACCCACTGCTCAGAAATTATTGGAAAAAATCTAATTTGTTGCCAAGGCCTGTCAATTCCATGTTTGTAGCACTCTTAAATATGCCCACTTCTCTCCTCTGACGCTGTCACCACTCTGGTGCTTATGCTTATCACCTCCATCCTGAGTGGTGGCACCCGCAGGCTGGTGAATCTCCTTGCCACACATTTCTCCCCAGTCCAGCCCATCTCCCACTTACCTGTCAAAGAGATATTCCCAAATCACAGGTCTGATCATGTCACTCATCTCTATGCACAGAGTCATGCCCCTCACTAATCAAACTTCCCTGGCTCCCTATCATTCCCAGGATCAAATATGCAATCCTCTGTTTGACATCTAGAGACATTTATAACCCGTCTCCTTTCTTATCTTTATATCCTCAGCATATAGCCTAGCACCTGGCACGATAATACCAGATAATAAATAAATGCTTATTAACTACCTGATTAACTTTTTAAAATTTTTTCTTTATTTTTAAATTTTTAAAAAATTTTTTTCATGTAACATTTCTGTATTTGTCATGTGAAAGAAGAAAGTTTGCAAAAAAAATAGTTTGCAACAGGAAATAATAAACAAATATGAAATGAAAATGTGCTTTGATCTGTACTCAGACTGATTAATTCTTTAGGCTTCTCAAAGTCCTTTCTGTGTGTTGTCCTATTCCGTTTTCACACCCTTGTAAATTAGATGCTATTATTATTCCCATTTTACAGTTGAAGAAACTGAGTCCCAAAGGGTTTAGATGGATTGCCCAGGCTCATAGAAATAAAAAGTCTCTATAGATGCAGGTCTTCCTGAATCCAAGCCCTCCTCTCTATTGTTGTATCAACAAGCTGTGCACCAGGGCTAGGGAAATAAGCCCCGTATTGCCTGTTTAGCTTTCTCCTTCTTAGAGGCTAAAATGAGACATGAGGTTCCAGCAAAATTTGCTTGCCATTACCCACGCAGATGTCCTGTACAAACACCTAAAATGACCACCCCAGTTTATGAACCTCATTTCTTTTCCTTTCCCTCCAGCCAGGAGTATGTATGGCCATAAGATCATTACAGTAAGAAAGGAACTTGTGGGCCATAAGTAGGATTCCCTCATTTTACACATGAGGATACTAAGGTTGCGAGAAATTAAGTGACTTGCCCAGGGTCACATGGCTAATAAGTATCCAAGAAAGGGTTTTAATTGAGGTCTTCTTGACTTTAAGTCCAGAACAACATCTGCTGCATAACTTGGTACCTGCCAAGACACTGACATAACCTCCTCAATAATATCTGATCAGTGAGCAAAAATTTCTAAGTGCAAATAAAGTCAGAATTAGTCAACAACTGATATGGACCAAAGAAAAATCTCTGAGGCCTCAAGACCATCCAACTGAGCTCCCTCTATTCTGCAACAAGGGTAGCTTTTATTCTTTCCAATGTTTGTCAAATTTGACCAGCTTTCTTTACCATTTGGTGTCATTGATCCCTTTGGCAATATGAACCATGGCCTCCTAAAATGCATTTTTCAAATGCGTAAAACCTAACTGTTGGGTTTTTTTTAACATCTTCATTTTTTATTAATAAATTTCAGTCATTTTTGTCTGACTGTTCATGAACCTATTTGTATTCTTGGCAAAGATAGTAGAATGCTTTGTCGTTTCCTTCTCCAGCTCCTTTTACAGAGGAGAAAACTGAGGCAAACAGGGTTAGGTGACTGGCTCAGGATCACAAAGCTAGTAAGTGCCTGAGAGTAGATTTGAACTCCAGGCCTGGAAGTAGCCACTGTGCCACCTAAGAAATCAATCATACTGAAAAATAAAGTTAGCATTTTGTTTTTGAAGAATAATTTTTGGGTGGCTAGGTGGCTCAGTGTATAGAGCATCCACTGGCTCTGGAGTCAGGAGCACCTGAGTTCAAATGTGGCCCCAGACACTTAATACAAAAACTAGCTGTGTGACCTTGGGCAAGTCATTTAACACCAACTGCCCTACCTTTCCCCCTCCAAAAAGCAAAAAAAGAAAAAGGGAAAGAGAATAATTTCACAGACTCCAAGTTAAGAATCCCTGGATTAGAAGTATAATGGGAGGGTAATGCATAGCTCCTTCAGCAACTTGACAGGGAAATGGTTTAGGATTTGTTTAGGGAGTTCAGAGAATCCATTCACAGATTTGGAGCAGAGGGGAATACTGAAGATCGTCCAGAGCAAGCCCAGCATTTGAAAGAAGAAGAAACTAAAGTCTGGAGAGGTCTTGCCTTTCCCAAAGTAATTCAGGTAGGAAGTAAAAGAGTTTGGATTTGAACCCAGGATTTCTGACTCCAAATCCAGCCCTCCTTCTTCTGCATGACAATGCCTCTTAGGCAAGCCTCTCTAAAGTGAAAGGATATACTGAAAGGCATCTTCCTTGATTTGGGGATTTTAAAATTTGTTTTCTTTTTTGGTTTTGGTTTTATCACACTTGAATTTTTCATAGTCACCCCACCAATAAAAGAAATGCCTATACTCTCCTCGTGCTGCCCTAAAATACCTTGAATCTTGCAAAGATACTTCAAAATGGTTGAATATGTTTGTGCCAAGAGAAAGCAAATCAAGAAGAGAAGAGAGAGGAGATATCTTGGTGGTGTAGCTGTGCACAGATAATAGCATCTTTCAAGCTTCTGTTTGATAGCTTTGGCAAAGGGCTGACATAAGGGACAAAGTGAAAAGCGACTGTGCACACATCTTCGAAACTTCCCCATCACTCTTAGTGGTAAGCATCCATCCAATCCTCCGGGTTCAAAACCCTGGAGTTATTTCTACTCTTTTCTCTTTCACTTCCATCTGTCAACAAGTTCTGCCAATTCTTCCCCCACAATATTTCTCAAATTTGCCCCCTTTATTTTTATTTTCACAGGCACCAGACCTTGTCACTTTGTGCTTGAATAATAGCAGTCTCCTAACTCATCTTCCTGCCCCTACTGACTGTCTCCCTCCTTCCCATTCCAGTCCATCCTACACACAGATGCCGCCAAACCTCCTTCAAATATCATTATCATTGCATCATTCCTTTGATCAAAAACATGCAAAGAAAGGGCTCTCTAATAACTATCAAAGCAAATTCAAAGTTCTCCAGCCAGTATTCAAAGGCTTCAATCAATTCACTATTCACTGCCTTTCAAATTACATCTTTCCTTGTATCCCAATATGGCCCATTTTCCCCACACAAACCAACCATTTTTGCATCCTCCACCTGAGGCTTGCTAATTCCCACCTTGGTGTTGCTGTTCATGCCATTCTTTCCATCTGAAATGCCCTACTTAGTCACTCTGAGGCTAGGAAGACATTCTTAGGAGTTTTTTGTTGGCATACAGAGAAGCAGGAGAAAAAATTCAAAAAAGCAAAGAAAAAGAAAAAGAAAACTGAAAAGCCCTTGACTGTACCGAGAAGTTAGTTGACACTTAAAAAGCTATTACAGCTCTCCTGTTCTAGACCAGAAACTCCTTAATAGTAGAGACTATATGATTCCTTTTTGTTTTTGTTTTTCTCTCAGTGCCTGGAATATTGAAGTTGCTCAGTAAATATTAAGTAGACTCCAAAAATCAATGAATGATGAAAGCAACATACATCCTCACTGTTGGAATAGACCACAGAGTCTAAACTGTACCTTAGAAGGAGTCCACCCTTTCTTTGCTGTTCAGTCTTTTCTAAATCTTTGTTACCCCATTTAGGGCTTTCTTGGCAAAGATACAAGAGTGGTTTGTCATTTCCTTCTCTGACTCATTTTACATATGAGGAAACTGAGACAAACAGTGTTAAGTGACTAGCCCAGGGTCACACAGCCAGTAAGAGTCTGAGGCCAAATCTGAATTCATGAAGATGAGTCTTCCTGACTTCAGGTCTGGTATTCAATCCACTGTAACACCTAGCTGCCGCATCCCTTCTACATCACTCCCCAAAAGCAACCATCATCCATGATAATTGTAAAGTGTATATTGTTTAATGTTATAGTTGTAATGATAAGACTTAATATGAAGTCATTAAGTGATTCAAATGCTCCTAAAACATATGAGAAAAAAGAGATAGTGTTGTACTTTTCCACTGCTCTGACCCGTGTTAACTCTACATCAGGCAGATAATGGTTGTGGCTTTTGATTTGATAAAACTGTTACTGGTTGTGGTGGCTTTGAATCATCTCTTCCCACTGTCTTAGAGAATTAAGTCCTCTGCTAGTTTCTAAGAAAGACACTCTTCATACTCTAGTCTTACCCAAGTCGGGATCCAAAAGTGACCCTGAGAACTCTTCCATCTCATCTACATTTGATTATGAATGTTCCCATCTACATCAGGCACCAATTTCCTATACTCAACAAATCCTGTTCTCAGGGAATGTAATTTTGTACCCAAACCCCTTTTAGCATGTTTCTTCTATGATGCATCTCCTTCACCCTCATGTTGGATGAGTTTTCTCACATCTGTGAGGATGAATCTCCGTCTATTGATAATTCCATGTAGTGTGGGTATACTTTGTTTTTTGGCCTGCTTACTGTGCCACATAATAATAAAGCTCTTGCTTATATCAGTTTCCTGAGTATCAACTTCCTGTAAACTCCCAAACCCAGGTCTTTGATTTAACACAAGCTATGAGGGCAAATAAAGCACCATCCAAGTTCTAATATATCCAGACTTTATTGTTGTGGGATTTTCACAATCAGTGCCCATATTGCTTAGTTGTACATAGCTTTCTTTTCTGTTAAAAATTACGGTTCATTCTGGGAAAGAGGTTGCATATAGGGAAGTGATAGTGGAACAAAAGAATCAATTCATTCAAAATATAGACCTACAATGCTATCTTGTGAGACAGTTCATCCTACTTTTGAATAATTCTAATTCTGATTTATTTATATTCCATCTAAATCACCCTCTCTGCCATTGCCTTTCATTTAACCTAGTTCTGCCCCCAGACTCAAGCGGACCAACTCAATTTCCCTTCTCCATGACAATCTTTTATATTCTTGAAGATGACTATCAAGTTACTCCATCCCAGCCTTCTCTTCTACAGACAAAATACCCCTAGCTCCTTCAACCAAATCTAGAATGGCAACTTTTGGGGTCTATTTGCCAACATGTTCATCTAACTCTGGATGTATTTCTGCCATTCAATGTCCATCTTAAAACATGGCACTTAGCACAAAAAATATAATACTCCAGAAATGATCTGACTAGAACAGAATACAACTAAAATTCAATAGAATAAGTATAAAGATTTACACTTGGTTTCAAAAAATTAACTTCAAAAGTACAGTGCAGAGGAAGCATGGTTAAATAGGAACTTACCTGAAAGTAGATTTGGGGGAAGGGAGTATTGGTGAACTCAACTCAATATGAGGTAGCAGCATGATATAGCATTCAAAACAGCTAATGTGATCTAGGACTACTGGTCACTCCTTTGGTTACACCCCTTCTATACAACCAGGCTTTTGTACAATGTGAAAGTATTTGCTGATCCTATACATAAATGCATGCCACTATGGGGGCGGAGGGGGAAGGATGGGAGAAAATTTGAAACTCAAGGATTATGGAACTGAATCTTGTAAACTAAAAGTAAATAAACAAGTCAATGAAAAAAGTTTTAAAAAAGCCAGCTATTACTACATGATACTAAAAAAAAAAAATAAACATCATTCAGGAATAAGGAGGCAATAATACCTGTGTACTCTGTCCTCATCAGACTAAACTATCATTTTCAGTTCCAGAAATCAAAGTTTGAAAAGGATCATGATAAGCTGTAGAGTCTGAGTAGGAAAGTGAAGGGCATTAAATGTAATTCATGTGAGAAACAATTGATGAAATGGGGAATGTTTATCCAAGAGAAGAAAAGACTCAAGGAAGTAGGGAGCAGTGAGAGATGGAAAGGATGGAGTGGAGGGGGGGAACTGATACCTGTCTTCAAATAATAGAGAGTTATCATGTGGAAGAACAATTATACCTATTTGGATATTCCCAAGAACGTAGAACCAGAAGGAATGGGTGGAAATCACAAAGAGAAAATTTTAGTCTTGATATCAGGAAAAAATTACAACAACAACAATGAAATTTCCTAAAGATTAGAGCAAACTATGGGGGGGGGATGTTTTGAGAGGTAGTGGGTTCTCCTTCACTTTCAAGTGAAGGTTGGAACTTATATCGTATGGTATGATGGGACATCTCTTCTGGAATCAATTGAAGTAAATGGATAATGAGGTACTTTTCAATTCTGAAATTTCATGACTCTAAGTTCCTTTCCTGACCATTTAATTCTGAATGAATGAAATCAAGAAGGGGATCTGATTTGGTAAGGAACAAGATCAATTATATTTTCGATAGATTGAGTTACAGTAGAGATTCCAAACAGAGAATCGGATATGTGCGTCTTGATTTCAGGATCAGATCTAAAGATATAGATTTCAGAATCATCTGTATTAGTTGAAACCATTAAAATGGAGGAAGTTACCAAAGGAAATATCTATCAATAGAAGACAAGAGATAAAGGCTTAGCATTGGGAAAATCCCATAGTAAAGATGAATGGAGGGAGTAAATCCATGGAAGGAGGCAGTGAGTCAGAGACAATGGAGGAGAACCGGGATTTAATAGAATTCAATTTGACAAGCTTTTACTAAGTGCTTACTATGTGCCAAGCACAGTGTTAGGCTCTGAGAATGCAATGACCAAAAACGAATAGTCCTTGTACTCAAGAAGCTATGGATCATTTTCCTTTTTGTCTTTTCATTCCCATCATTTAGCACAGAGTCTGGCACAGAATAGGTAAGCAATATATTTTTTGTTGGAGGGCAGCTGGATTTTTGAATACATTTGTCAATTCACCTGAATCTACTGCTGAGCCACGGCCTTTTCTTCCTTCTACCTGGGAAGTCTGTATTCATTTTCTCATTTTATCCTGTACTTGTCCTCTGATATAAGGCAGAATTTTCCCTAATTCAACCCTTCATTATCCAGGAAACAGGTCTCTTCCAGGTAATCACTTCCTATTCTTCTTCCAATAGAACCCCTTCGATTTCATTCTATAGTCTCCCTGATGGAGTAATTCTAGCTGCTACTGCCATTTCAGCAGATGTCTCCCTCTCACTTATTCCTGTGTCACTTATTGAGTGTCCTCTCCTTTACAGCCCCAAAGCCAGCACCCTGCTGCCTTTGATTTATTGTTTAGCTCAGATTGGTGCCAGTCAGTGTAATCACTGCAAGCCTGTTACACAGCTTTTTAACAGTCAACATAGCTAAATAGTCACATCAAATAGACTTGGTCTCTAGCATTTGGGGAAGACAACCAATGATAATTAAAAGCATTTGTCTTTTTTTTCTAAAGTATGTTAATGCATTTCATTATTTCCAAATTACATTTAAAAGCATGTATAACATTCATTTTTCAGTACTTTTAGTTCCAAATTCTATTCCTCCCTCACTTTCCTCCCCTACTCCTTGAGAAGGAAGAATATACAATACTCATTATACATGTGAAGTCATGAAAAACATTTCCACATTAACTATTTTACAAAAGACAACATAAACAAAATAAAACAATAAAAATTTAAAAAAGAAAAAATAGTATGCTTCGAACTGCATTCAGAGTTTTATCAGTTCTCTTGTCTTTCACAGATGAAATACCACGGTATTGCTGTTACTTTGTACAATGTTCCCCTGGTTCTTCTCACTTTACTTTGTATCAGTTCATATGAGATTTTCTAGATTATTCTAAAACTATCCTACTTGTCATTTCTTATAGCGTAACAGCATACCATCACAATCATATACCACACTTTGTTTGGCCATCCCCCCAAGTGATGAGCATCCCCTGAATTTCCAACTCTTTGCCACTACAAAAAGAACTATTATAAATATTTTTGTATGCATAGGTCCTTTCCCCTTTCTATTATCTCTTTAGAATATAGACCTAGCAGTGGCATTGCAGAATCACAGAGTGTGCAGAATTTTATAGCCGTGTGGCCATAGTTTCAAATGGTTGGACAAATTCACAATTCTAACAACAAAGCATTCTTGTTCCAATATTTCCACATTCTGAGGGCACCTTCTTCCAAAAACTGCTGTCCCATAGAAAATCTAAGGTACCCCGGCAGAATGGATAGTGTTGGACTTTGAGTTAAAAAAGACCTAGGTTCCTATTTCAGGTGTCTACTTCCAGACAAGTCACTTAAACTTTCTGACTAATAAGGAAAAAGGCATTTACAAAGTGTCTATTAAGCTTCAGGAATTATGTTTAAGTCCTTTACAAATAATCTCTCATTTATGTCTAACAACAACCCTGTGAGTTAGTATTATTCTTATCCCTATTTAAGTAACTTGTCTAGGGTCACACAGGTAGTAAATATCTGAAGTTAGATGTGAATTCAGGTCTCTCTGACTCCAGACTGAGTATTCTATCCACTGGTCTACCTAGTGGCCTTTTAGCATAATATTAATTCTAATAGTTACCTCACTGAGTAATAAAAGAAATAGTGTAGATGAAATATTTGAAACTACAAAGTGTTACATAAATGTAAAATATTATTGTTGCTATTTCTTCATGGCCTACTCCGTGATTCCTTTTGGGATTTTCTTGGCAAAGGTACGGGAATGGTTTGTCATTTCCTTTTCCAGTTCATTTTACAAAAGAGGAAACTGAGGCAAACAGGGTTAAGTGATTTGCTTAGGGTCACACAGCTAGTAAATATCTGAGGCCAGATTTGAACCCATGAAGATGAGTCTTCTTGATTCCAAGCCCAGATTTCCATGTACTACACCACCTTATCTTCATTGAAGAATCCTGAGCTATACGTTCACTTTATTTCAGTATGGCTATACTTAAGTGCTCTTAAGTGACAGGTTATTGCCATGGAAATACACATGAAGTCTAATCATTAAGCCAAGGAATCACATAAATCTAGGTCACTGGGGGAAATGTAGGGGCACTGGGGCATGGGGAAATGTGATATGCTGGGTTTAGTGTAGGTAGAAGATGTAGCTATAAGTCTGATGCTTTTATTCTCCATCACCTGGAAGGCAAAGATAATTTAACTTGTTGGCAGATGTCCAAAAACCTTCTACAATAACCTGACCCTGAACTATACACTGGCATATTCTCCAAATACAGTAGCCTTCTTTGATGACTAAAGAACTCTGTTCAAGTATTTTGAGGCTTCCAAACAATAACTCAGAAAACATCATGCCCTTTCCCTGTGCCATCTCATCAGGGCTTAAATCAACTCCTTTTCAAATGTCTGAGAGATCTACAGTCTTGCAAGTACCCATTAGCCCCTATGCCTGGAAGAAGGAACAATTTATACTTGCTAAGTAATAAGGAATGATAATTTCACTGCTTTCACCTCTTGACTACTACTTGTCCAGGACTGACCCTGTAGAAAAGTGTAAAGTACGAGAAAACTGTTGTATGTGTTTTTAAGTTAAATAGAGGGGTGTCTTGGCTTCCTTCCGCCTTTTAAAAACTGACCATGAGCTATTTCTCAGAGTGGTGTAAGGCATGAATGGAAGCCAGAGAATAAAACTATCTAACATGTTTATAACATTTTAAGCTCTACAAAATGCTAAACGTGTGTTACCTCATTTGATCCTGACAACAAGCCTAGGAAGTAGGTGCTATTATTAACCCCATTTTACAGATAAAGAAACTGAGACTGAAAAGGGTTAAATGATTTGCTCAGAACTCCTATAGCTAACAAGTCCTATAGCTAACAAGTATCCAGGCCAGGATCAAATTCAGCTCTTCCCGACTTCGAGGCCAACACTCTAAACATTGGACCCTCCCGGTTTCTTCAAAAAAAAATGAAATATACTGCCTGGAGACAGTTTTATTCTGAGACCCATTTTCTTTCTTTTGCATGGAGAGAGGCTGAATTGAAAGATTTCTGAAAAAGCAGCAGCTGTGCATTGAGGGAAGAAGGCTCTCAGCGGCCTATAGCTGTGATTTTGCCATCCAGGCTACAATTCAAGTTAATGTCATTCAAAAAGCATTTGGTAAGCCCTGTTAGAAAGCTATGTATCAAGTGTGGGAATACAAAAACAAAAACAAAAAATTAAAGCAATCCCTGACTTATAAGAGGTTAGATAGATCTCCAGAGACTGGAAATTAATGGAGAAGACTTCTTGAATAGCCATTCTTAGAGTATTGGTGAAGTATAAAGTCAAACTAGAATGAATGGAAGACATAACTCTGATATCTACGTGGAAGAATAAGGTTGGCACTGAGCCAAGGGACTTGTGATACAAGTGTAAATGTATGTGTTTAGATCTGTATGTATAAATGAATTAAGGGAATATTTGGGGATAAATATGCGTATAACCAAAGCTGATTTCTATGTTCAGAGTAAATGAGGTAGCTGTAGTTGCTTGGCAGTTTTGGGTGCCAGGGTGAGACTGATGTAGGAGATTGGCTTAAGAATTTGTACAGTCAGTTTTTGGCCCTGATCCTCATGAAGCAACATCAATACTTTGGGAACCAGGGTTACAAACCCCTGAGAAATGGGAGAAATATTACCTACATATTTTTTTCACCCTGCTCCTTCAGTAGTCAACATAGAGAGACTGTCTGACATTGCAGGTAGGAAAGAAAGCTCTGATAGTCCAAATGAGCTCCAAAACATAGGAAGGACAAGCATGAAGACAGAATCTGAGAAT
>JAQQSW010010191.1:0-13056 GCA_028646575.1 Pseudocheirus occidentalis | reverse complement strand
CTGGGGCCTTGCCTGGCAGCATGGTTTTGGGCTGGCCGTTCTTTGCTCCTCTGCTGTGCAAGCTGCGCCTCTCCGTCCTGCTCCTCACGCCTTGGCAGATGTGGGGTTGCTGGAGGCTGTAGAACCACTGCAGGCTGGCTGCAGGGCTCAGCTCAGCTCCTTCCTACCATCCCAGGCCTGGCCACAGTCTCGGCTTCAGGCTGTTCCAGCCTCCGATCTGGCTGCTGTGCTGAGCCCCTGCTGCCGAGCTCCCTTCAGTGAGAGCTGTGTTTTCTATATTTTTGTGAGTCTGAGAGTCCTAGACTTTCCTAGATTTTGTCTGGGCTCATATTTTATGGGTGTTTAGGGTGGCGGTGTGGGCGGGACACACACTTTTTATATCAGCTGTGCAGGTGTACTGCCCATAATTCACTGGGACATCTCCTTAGTGGGGGCTATCAGAAGGTGTTCTTTTTGCCTTGTGACATCACTATGTTACTTTTGGTCAAGGATGAATGAGATATGTCCAATATGGCTGTTGGGAGGATAGGCTTGATTGTTTCCAAGTCTGGGAACTAGACTGATTAGGGATTCAGGAGGTACCATATTGGGAGGGAGTCTTCTCTCTGATAATGTTGTTCAAGGCTTTTGGGTGCAGCTGGCCACTTAGAACAAAGGGGCTATGCATTTCTCTAAGGGTTTGTTTATAGAATGCTTTTGAAGGAGTCATAAGCGCTGTATCTAGGCAGACTGCTAGCTCAGGGAAAAGGACTTTCAGGCTGGGGGAAGGGGAGAGGGAGAGCTAATGCCTTTGTGGCTGGGGGAAAGTGTGACTTTTAAAGCTTAGTTGCACAGGCTTATTACAAATGGATGCTACATACATAGGTAACTGAACACAAGTGAGATTTTACGAACTGAGGTTACAGACAAAAGCATACTAGATCGCATCACTCTGACTCTCTGTTATCCCTCTTCTATCTTGGCCCCTTAGGGAACCAGTTTCTCCCTTCACACATCTCTTCCATCCATCATTCACTTACCATACTGTTGCTCAATTCTTGCTAAATGCCAAGCCTGGATTCCCTTCACCATCCCTTTCCTTTGTTTCTGCTTCAGTTCAGCTGAACAGAGCCTGAAAAGTAACATTTCCCAGTTGCTGAAGACCACTACATGTTTGTGTTATCCAGTCTCCACTGGGCCCTCACTCTAGTAAAACAGTTGAGGATAGATCTCCTATCTCACTCCCCTCTAAGACTGTTACAAGCTGTCTGTTCTCTGCTTAATTCTCCTACACTTTCCTCTCCTTCCAACTTGCTCAGCCAAGATCTTTGCACCATAATTTACTGAGTTTCCTGTTCCCCTTTCTCTACATCTTTGAACACTTTGACTTTATCCTCTACTTATTCTTCTTTGACTGCAGTCTCTGCTGAAGAGGTATCCCCCTCAACAAGACCAACTGCACTGTGTGCAGCCTTTATTCCATCTCCTCCCAGCTGGTCCAAGAGATTGTCCTCACTATCATTCCCCTTTTCTCTCCAGTCTTCATTGTCCTTCCCAGGGGTTCTCCTCTACTGCTATAAATAGCCGTGTCTCCTCCATCCTCCAAAAACTGACCCCTAGATCTTACTATCCCCACTAACAAGCATTTCCTATTTCTCTTTTTCAGCTAAATACTTGGAAAAGCTATCTACTTAGATCACACCCACCACTCCCTTCTCTCTCTTTTCTAAATTTTCTTCAGTCTGTCTTTCAACCCCATCACTCTGCTGAAACTGCTCTCTCCAAAGTTGCCAGTGATCTCAGTGCCAAATCCAATGGCCTTTTTTCAATCCTCATCCCTTTTGATCTCTCTGAAGTCTTTGATACTGTTGACTACCTTCTCCTCCTGTACATTCTCTTCTCTCTGGGTTTTTGGGCCACTGTTTTCTCATGCTTTTTCTTGTACCTGACCGCTATTCATCTCTTTCGAGGGATCGTGACCCATGTCACCTACTCCCTAACTATAAGTAATGTTCTCTTCTACACTTGATTCCCGTGACCTTATCAGTTCCCACTGGTTCCATGATCATGTCTGTGCTAATGCTTCTCAGATCTATTTCTCCACTCTTAGTTTCTCTCCTGACTCCAGTTCTATAGCATCAGATGCTCATTAGACATTTTGAATGTGTGTCTCATAGGTGTCTCAGATTCCTGTCCCAAAGATAACTTATTAGTCCTCTGTCCCCTCGTCTACTTCCTTTCCTAACTTTCCTGTTTCTATCTAGAGCACCACTGCCGTTCCAATCACCAAAACTGGCACTCAGCCTTCCACTTGAGATTCTTTTTTTTTTTACTCTATGCATATCCAATCAATTTCCAAATTCTGCCATTTCTGCCCTCTCACTCCCTCAGTGTCTTTCAACCTATTTCCTCCTCTCCTTCAAGTCCCAATAAGATCTCAGCTCCTAAAGGAAGTCTTTCTAAATCCTTCTTAATTCAAATGCATTCCTTCTCATCATTATTTCCATTTTCAACTGTCTATATTGTATTTGGACATATTTTTTTGTAAATTGTCTCCCCCATTAAACTATGAGCACCTTGAAGGCAAAGATTATGTTTTGGCTTTCTTCGTATCCCCAGTACTTAGCACAATACATGACACATGGTAGGTGCTTAATATTTACTGACTGGCTATTTCTTCTGTAAAAATTTCCTGTCTCTGTACCTTTGCACTAGCTACCCCCTCTTCTGATCCCTGGGTTCCATTCATTCTTCACCTCTGCCTCAAGGAATCCCTGGTTTCCTTCCAGCATAACTGTATGATTCCTTTCCTTTTCCTTCCAGGCACTAGGACCTCCCCTCTTCTCTTTCCCTCCCCTTACCTTGTATCTTCTCCATTTATATTCTGTGTATACCTACATACACATACATTGAGGTCTTCTCTCAAGCTAAACTGCCAGGCATTCAAACTCCACTGTGGAGAGTAACTCAGATGGGTGCCAAACATACCCTTGCCTCAAAGACTGTTTTATGGAGAACTCACACAAGGCAACCTCAGTGGAGGTCAGAAGAAGCCATATGAGGACACTCCCAAGAGCTCTCTGAAGAACTTTGAAATCGATTGGGTGACATGGGAGACACTGGCACAGAATAGCTCAGCACGGTGTGCCCTCATCACAGAAGGTGCCATGTTCTGTGCACAAAGCAGAATTGCAGTAGCACAAAAGAAACATGAGATGAGTAAAATCAGAAACATATCCATCTCAAATATTCAACCAGACTATTTGTGCCTGACCTGTGGTGGAGCCTTCCGAGCTCATATTGGTCTGAGAAGCTATAGTTGGATACACTGTACCTTGAAAGTGATGTAATCGGTCCTCTTCTAGCAGGAAGGGCGACCACCACATCCGTGTGTGTGGCCTCCTCAAGGGCAGGGATGGTTTCATGTTTGCCCCTATGTGCCTAGAACCGTGGATTGTACCTGGTAACTCCCAGGGGCTTGATAAGACAGTACTTGTTGATAGATATATTGACAAGAATGTCTCTCATTCAAAAATCAGTTCAAATTTGAAACTCACTGCTCTTTGTTTTGCTCTCCAGAAGTATTTCCATGCAGAGTCCTCCCCCTGTGCCCTCCACAAATCTGGTACAGGCCTTTGTGGAGTAAAACTGTGAGCTGTCCAATGACTGCCCATTCCTTATCTTTCTAGAGCTGCAGAGTTTTCATAGTCAAAACTCCCTAAGAACTGTCAGAGTGAGTGGTGGCAGTATTACCAGCTGCCATTTTGTGGCATTCGAAAGCTTCCCAGTTATTTTGGATCCAGTAACGTGCTGGTTCTGCAAGTGTTCTCCCCATTTTCATGATGAGGAAGTGGAGGAAGAGACTGGTGAATTGATTTAGAACTAATTAGCTTCATCATTTAGGTATTAGAAAGCCTCATCTCTTCCTGTTTTAAACCCATCAAAATATTTAGATGAAATTCTTTGCTTAAAGCTGTCTGTAGAAGCTTTTTCCAAAAAAATCATTGTAAAAGTTGATCTTTTAAAGACATTCTTAAATCAGCTTCCCAATATTGAAAGTATAAATAGCAGATGTACCAGTGCAAGAATATTTGCTCTAGAAATTAGGTGACATGCATGTAGCTCAATTTGTGTCTGGGTAATTAACTTATACATTGGCGTGGACTCAGGGGGAATTTCTCTCAAGTTGATATTTATAATGGCAAAAGGAAGTAAAGAGCAAGCAAAAGGAAAACAATGGACCAGCTCTTTAGTGACAAGTTCACCAGAAGACATGACTCTGTGGGAGTGTGGCAGCCAGTATCATAGAGCTCAAATTTATGCTCATCTTGTCAGTCCTGCTGAGTGTGTCTCCTGCCTTAGCTAGCAGAGTACAGAACTTGATAATGGGCAGTAAACCTCTCCCAGTGTTCCAGAATGTTTTCTTCCTGTGATCCTCTTGGAGCCACTGTGATAAACCCAACCTTATCTACCTCTCTGTCACACCCACCCCCCAACTCCCTAACCCTGAAGCCCCACTCATGTCACCTTCCAGACAAGAACTCTATAGTCTTGAGGAGCTGATAATTAGAATGCCTCTCCTTCATTCTTTGTTTCTTTTTTTTTGGAGGGGGGGGGAAGTAGGGGTTAAGTGACTCATCCAAGGTCACATGGTTAGTTTTGTGTTAAGTGTCTGAGGCTGGATTTAAACTCAGGTCCTCCTGACTCCAGGGCTGTTGCTCTATTCACTGCACCACCTAGCCGCCACCCCACCCTTGGTTCTTTATAAGGAAGTGATCAATGACTCCCTTGTGCCTTGCTGATCTTCCTCTAAGGCTAGGACTAGGGAGAAGTAGAAGTGGGAAGGAGAAGGTAAAAATGGACAGCCTTATATTACACCCAGTTCCACCTTCTTGCCAGGACCAGCTTCTGTCTGTCATTTCATTGGGTTTCTGAGTTTGCCTTTTATTTGATGTGATGGCTCTTTGGTTCTTTGTCACACTGCAGTCTTTAAATATTAAATTCCAATTTAGGTTCAGTAAAGCCCAGTGCAGCTTCCAAAATGAACAGAGAAAAATCCCCAAGGAACCACAGGGAGGGCTCTCCAGCCTTCAAGGTAGTCTCATTGCCCTGTCACAGTCCTGGCCATTGGGTGGCGTTAGGGCCTTGGCTCCAGGTGCATGGTGGAAACTCACACAGCCCTGGAAAGGACAGCACATTAAGGTAGCATTGATTGCTTATGTTTTCACATGAATTTGCCTGGACCTTCTTTTCTAGCTAAAACCAAGGCCCTGTAGGGATACAGCAGACAGGCAGACTGTTGCTAGGGGAAAATGTCCTGAAGGCAGAATGAGGAGACCTGGACACAAGAGCCCTGAGAGCTTAAAAAGGGGAGCAGAAAAGAAAAATCTGTCAGTTTCCGCGGTACCACCTCCTAGATCAAGAACTACTGGCCTCTAGGCAGTAAAGTACTAACTCTTAGAATTAATTTTATGACAAAAGAGAATAAAACCTTATGATGCCTCCTCATTTACAAAGAGTTGCTTCCTCATCTATTATAGAGGAGATTCCTCCTCTCCACCCTATAAGAAAGTTAATATGCACACTATTTTCCCCTTCCCAATTTTACAGATGAGGAACCTGAGGCACGCAGAGCCTGAGCCACACAGCTAGTACCTGTGAGTGGCAGGGTTTGATCCCAGGACTTCCTGTGTGCTGTCTTCTGTGTCCTGTACATCCTCACAGCCATTGAAGGCTCCCACTCTCTTGCCACTTGGATAGGTCCTTTCCCTCCCTTTCTCCCTACCTGGCACTCTGGGTGGCTGGCCTCTGCCTAGTAGTCCTGCCCTGAAGAAGCTGACTCATTTAGGCCCTGCTCAGAATCTTGGCATGTTCCAAAATGTACCTTTGATTTCAGGGCAATGACTCTTTAGTTCATTCTCTCTCTCAGCTCTTTAAATATTAAATTCTAATCTATGTTCGACACAAATTGGTATAACTGCCCAGAAGTCAAAGAAAACTCTGAAATGAAGTAGGTACCTGGAAACAAGAAATGGAAAGGGATAATCCAGTGCTACTATCTTAGCCCCAGTGGCTGAACCAACACTTCCCCTCTCATCTCCCTCTTCCCTCGATGTACTGGGCTTTGGGATCTTCAGTCCTTGCTCCTGTCAGGGGATGGTGCTTTGACAGCCATCCCTCTACCCTGCCCACATGGCTCTATGCAAATGGTTGGTAAGATCGCTACCAGACTACCAGAAGGCATCTTCCTCCCCCATTGCAGCAAGGCTTGAGGTCAGGACCAGAGTCCGCACAACTTTACAGGCTGCATCAGCTCAGTGGGCACACCAGACCCTAGTTTGGTCTCAGTCATTACGAGCTTAGCTATGTGAACTTAGGCAAGTCTTTTAACTTCTTGATGACTCTATTTCCACATCTGTGAAATGAAGCCAATACCTTTAGTCTTGCTACCTTGAATTTTGGTAATGATAATGAATGAAAAATTGTAAAGTAGAATGATTAATAAATAATGATAATTATTTGAAGGACCTCTTACAATAGATCACAGATTTGCTTGAGTAATAATGCTACTAGTTCACATTGGATAGCGCTCTGTAGTTTGGAAAGCCTTCCTTCAACCTGGGAATTATCTTCATTTTACAGATGAGAACAGTGAGGATCAAAAATACTCAGAATCACACAGCTAGTGAGTGTCTGAGGCAGTAAATATATAGCTATATGAATAGCAGATGTGAAGAGGCAAGGCACCATGTCAGAGTGCATAGAGGCATTCCCTTGACCTTGGGAACATGTGAGTTCAAGTCTCACTTCTGGCACACACAAGCTGTTTGACTTGGGCACATTAAGCAGCCTCTCAAGGGAGAAAAAGAGAATAGAAGCTTCCTGAAGGCAGAGGCAGATCCCAAAAGAACTATAGCCCAACAGAAGCCATAGCCAGTAGTTTGGGGGCATAGTATAAAAATCACAATGAGTAGTTGTTGTGAAATCATTTGCATGAGCTTCCTTTGTCTACCAGGATATCTAGATCTTCCATTGGTGTATCGGTTCCACATTTATTGGGAGATTTTCTATAACAGAGTAGACAAGTTTTAGAATTTCTTGATTCTCAGGTTAAATGACTTGCCCATGGTCACACAACCAGTAAGTGTGAGAGGTGAGCCTCCTTAAATGTCAATCATTGCAGGATGGGCTATTTCAATTGGGATGTATATGTTTTTACCCTGGAGAATCAGTGTTATCACAGAGTAAAATTGTCCAGGAAAATTGTTGGTTCTTGGAATTTGCTTATAAATAAACAGTAGAGAAAAAATCCTATCAATATCACATAAATATTTGAAAAGAACATTTAGCAAAAGGATGCAGAGTAACGTGTTAGCAGAGCATAACCAATAGTCTTTCCCCTGGAGCATGTGGAGAAATCTGCTCCTCACTAGCTGGGGGGGGGGTTTCAGGGAAGGCTAAAGTATGTGGCAACCCCCTTGCAGGGTGTGGGAGAACCAAGAGATAAACCCAGTGAAGGCCCTGTGGGGGCCTAAACCAACTGCACCATTTTCCAGCCAGGATCCCATCTTGCACTTCTCCCCCATCTTGTTCTTCTGAAGTGAATGTTTTTTACCAAGTTGAATACTTTACTTTTAATCTGATTCATTTCTCTTTATTAACTTTTGTTCACTGTTCTAACCTAGCAAGAACTTGGGGAGCCCTGACTCTGTCCCAGCTTTTTCTTACCTGCTAATGCTGTCTATGCCTTTAACCAAGTCATAGATGGAACCATTAGCCGGTATTAGGTCAAGCAGAGCATTTGACCAGCGACCTCCTTCCAGCCTGATATCAAATGATGTGTGACAACTCCCTGGGTCTGAATGGCCACTTGTGACTTCACTTGACTGTGCTAGCTTCATTCCAAATGCCTCCTAGAAGAGAGAGCAAGCTCTGGTTTGTGCTTCACAATTAAGCATTGAACTGACTTGGTTCTCTCCCTTTGATTGGAAAAACAGGCCAATATTTGCCTTTGTCAGTCCTGTTCTACTTCTTCATGTCATTCCCCTCCATAAGAAAGCAAAAGAGTTCATCAAAATCCTCCAACCTAGAGCACAGCACCCTGCACCCATAGTCCCTTACTTTTCTAGAAAAGTCTCTTGGCACTTCCTTCATCTTTTCTCTGGGACTGAGATGAATCATGATGGTTACTCAGGATTTGTCTTCCTTGCAATCATTATTGTACTCAGCATATCCATTGTTCCACCAGCTCTCTTCACTTCCTATTGCTTCCTACCAATCTCCTGTGTTTCTCCAATTTGTTGATTCTTTTGTCACTTAGCGCGTGTTTATTAAATGCCTACTACGCACCAAGTACCCTGCTAAGTGCTGGGGATCTGAGTGTCCAAATGGCCCATGCCCTCCAAAAGCCCACATTCCAATGGGGGAAACAACACATAAATAATTGGTAGAGACAAAGTGCATAGAGGACAAGTGGAAGGTAATCTTAGAAGGCAGGCACAAGTGTTTGGGGGGCAAGCATAAATGAATGCTAGGAAGGGCCTCCTGAAGAAGGTGATATTTGTGCTGTATCTTAGAGGAGGCCAGGGAAACAAGGATGTAAAAGGAAGAAGAGAGAACATTTCAGGCATGGGAGGCGGCTGGTTTGAAGACATGGAGAAGAGCATTGGAGGGTGATGTTCTAGGAAGTACAAGTCAGTCAACTCATGATAGTCAGGTTGAATTAGAGAGTGCATGGACAGGAGTAACATGGAAAGGGAAGGAGGGCAAGCATTCAAATGACTAATTGCTAAACAGAGGAGTTTGTATTTGACCTAAGAGGTAATAGGGAGCCAATAGAGTTTATCAAGTAGGGAAATGGAGTAGAGTCAGACCTACACTTTCCAAAAGTGCCATTGCCAGCTATGTGGAAGATGGATGGGAGAAGGGAAAGACTGGACCTCAGGAGACCATTCAGAAGAATATTGTGATGGTGCCAGTGAGAGGAGATGAGACCTTGAACTAGGGGTAGTGACTATGCAAATGGAGCAAAGGGAACACATGTGAAAGATGTTATGAAGATGGAAATGCCAAGATTTGGTGGTGGCTAAGTGAGGATGACAGATTGAGGATAACACAAAGGTTTTAGACCTGATTGACTGGGGAAATGGTGGTACCCTTGACAGTAATGGGGAAGTTTGGAAAAGGGTAGGGGTGGGGGGAAAGACAACGAGTTTAGCTTTGGACATGTTGAGTTTGAGATGCCTATGACATATCCAGTTTGAGGTATCCAAAAGGCAGCTGGCAATGTGACTATGTATCTTAAAACTGAGACTGGAGTAGATACAGAACTCTGAGGATCATCTCCATAGAGATGGTCATTGAACCCACTGGAGCTGATGAACCCACTGAGTGAAATAGCATAGAAAGAGAAGAGAAGAAGGCCCAGGACAGAGGCCTGAAGGACAGCCACAGTTAGTTGGTCAGAAGTGGATAGAGAAGGAGCATTAAGACAGTAGAAGACCCACAAGAGAGTCATGTCATGAAAACTCAGAGGAGAGACGATCTGGGAAGAGAAAATGATGGACAGTGTCAAAGGCTGAGATTTGAGAAAAAACCATTAGATTTGGCAATTAAGGCATCATTATCGACTTACATTGCAATAAAATTTCATTTTCTTCAGAAACAAGTTGTTCAGCATTTTCCCAACTGTTGGCCTCCCACTTTGTTTCCGAGTTTTTGTTACCACCAAAAACTGTTACCACAAATATTTTGGTCTTTGATATCCTCAGGCTATATGCTGTGATAGGATCATTGATCAAAAAGTCAGTGATGTTGCCTGCATAATTCCAAATTGTTCCCCAGAATACCTGTACTATTTCATATCTCTATGAAATCCACTAGTGCATTGGCGTGCCTCCTTTGCCACAGCTGCTCCATCATCTACTTTTTCTGGCCCCTGCCCTTGATGGATTGCTAGACAGGAGATCAAACCTCACAAATACATTGTTTTTTTCCTGTAAGACAAAATGGACATGAGGTTATCAAGGGAAGGCTATGGCTGAATATATTGAGAGAGGCTGGCACCATGGAGCCAAAGTTTAATGGAAAGAAGAACACAAAATAACTACTACTACTACTACTACTAATAGTAAGAACACATGCCATTTTGATAGTGCCAGCTGGGTTCCAGGCACTGTGCTGAACCCTTTACAGTGATTCTCTCATTTGATTGTTCAATAACCCTGGGGGTTGGTGCTATTATTATCCCCATTTTACAGATGAGGAAACTAAGGCAAACAGAGGCAAAGTGACTTGCCCAAGATCACACAGTGAGAGTCTGAGACTGGATTTGAACTCAGGTCTTCCTGAGTAGACTTAACACTCTATTCACTGAACTATCCACTTCTCCCACAATGGCTTTGTAACACTGATCTCAGCATATCCTTTGAGTGTAGTGAAATGGATAACTATGTATCTACAAGGTATTCACACAATGGTGATAAAAGCCTCAAACAAATCTAGAAAGATTAATTTTCTTCTGATAAGAAGGAGGAAGAGCAGGGCAGCTAGGTGGCATAGTGGATAGAGCACCAACCCTAGAGTCAGGAGGACCTGAATTCAAATCTTGCCTCAGACACTTGACACTTACTAGCTGTGTGACCCTGGGCATGTCACTTTGTCCTTGTTGCCTCACCCAAAAAAAGGAGAAAGAAGAGGAGTGATAACTGTTAACAGAGTATATGAATAGGTCAAAAAGCTACAAAAATGCTTTTGGAACAGAAAGGGAAAAAAAGGGAAAGGAAGGGAAGGGAGCATAGAAGCCCTTATTAAGTGCTTACTACATGCCTGACAAGCATTGCACTAAGTAACAGTAATGGATGAAATAGGATTTCTCCGAAGTACTAAGGATGATCAGTCTCAGGATGAGTAGAATCAGCAGACTTTGGGGGAGACATCCAATGGAACTCAGTCAATGCCATGTTAACAAAGAAGCATCAAAATGAGCTGTGGAACATACCATTGCAGCTTGCCAAAATTGAGCATCTATTGAATACCTAATAAGACATGGTGCAGTGACTGGAACTTTGCATCGTAACAAACCCCCAAATAGCCTTCAGAATCCAACAAATAAACCCTGTTGGAACCAGGGCATGGTAACAGAACCCTTGCCTACAGTCATCTGGTTATGACATTGATCCAAAATATACATATGAGTGTGTGTGTATGTGTGTGTGTATATATGTATATATTTGTGTATATATGTATATATGTGTGTGTATGTGTATATATGTATGTATGTGTGTGTATACACTCTTTTAATATATGTCACCATAATAAAAACTCACTATGTCCAAGCTACCCACATCGAAAAACTTAAAGGAGACTAAAACCATGCGGGAACAGGATGAGATTCATCTTATTGCTGTTGTTCTCTTGCTACTAAACACATACCAATGATGCCCTGGGTCATCTTGCTTCTCTTGCCTTTGCTTAGGTACAAAACACAGTTATTTTATCCATCTACAGTTGCCCATAAGGCATAAAATATAAAAGAATTTTTGTAGGAGAGCAGCTTCTCCCAAGACCATTTCTATCAAAACTCCATTGGAAAGATGAGAAAAAATTTTAGCATGATGATTATGATTATGAAAGTACAACAGATCCAGTTATGTATAGTGATAGGCCTTCTCTTTTCATTAGAGAAGAGAAACCTGAACCTTGGGAGCCAAGATGGCGACGTAGAAGCAGCAAGGTCCCACAGCTCCCACACCGCCACCCTAAACACCCATAAAATAAGAGCCCATACGGAGTCTAGGACTCTCAGACTCACAAAAATACAGAAAACACATCTCTCGCTGAAGGCAGGTCGGCAGCAGGGGCTCATCATGGTAGCTGGGACCAGATGCTAGCCCAGGCTGAAACCAAGACCGGGCCAGCCCCAGGGTGGTGGGAAGGAGCTGGGCTGAGCTGAACCAAGCCACACCAGCAGCCAGTCTTCAGAGGAGAGGATCTACAGCCTCCACCACCTCCACATCTGCCAAGGCATGAGGAACGGGGACAGGAGAGGGGCAGGTCGCGCCAGAGCAGAGACCGGCCCAGCCCCAAAACCACAGCCACGGCCAGGACAGGCCCCAGGGCGATCAGGAGGAACCGAGCCTCCCAAGCCACAGCTTGAGTCTACTTCAGAGAAGATCTATTGCACCTGAGGGAATCTTCACATCCACCAAACCAGGATTAGACAGTCAGTGAAAGTGAAAGTGAAACTTTGAAAATTAATTTGGGGGAGGAAAAGCAGTTCGGCCAATATGTCCCCAGGGCAAGGAAGCAGTGGGGAAGGGGAACTGCTGGAACCAGCGGTGGCCTGCCACTGGGCTGCTTCAGAGCCCCTGGCCTGCAGACTCCACAGGGGGGCCGAATCGATTGTTCAGGGCCAAATGCTCTTGCACTGAGTGGCCTGGATCCAGATCGTGGTCTTGGGTAGTGGTCTGGGGTACACTTTCAGCAAGCCAAAGCTGGAGGGCTTTCCACACCCCCCTAATAGCTCTGGCAGCTGGGAAAACCCCAGTGATTTGAGACAGAGCTTTCCCCCCTGGAAGCAGAGTTGCACAGAGCAAAAAAAAAAAAACCCAACCAATTAACTGACTGGCCAACATGAGGAAAAGGAAGCAAAAAAAGAACAGCAATAAAACCCTAGAATCCTTTTTTGTGTACTAAAAGGAGCAAAGCATGGAATGGAAGGAAGACAACCCAGTCAGAATTCCCTCACCAAACGCTTCCAAGATACTTGAAGAATGCCTAGAAGCTATATATCAACTGAAAAAGACTTTGAAAAACAAATAAGAGAAGTGGAGGAAAAATTGGGAAGAGAAATGAGAATGATGTGAGAAAACCATGAAAACAGAGACAACAACATGACTGAAGAAAACAACACTTTAAAGAATAGATTAACTCAAATGGCAAAAGAGGCCCAGAAAGCCGGGCCAGAAAGCCAATGAGGAGAAGAATGCCTTAAAAAGTAGAATTTCCCAGATTGAAAAAGAATCTCAAAAGCATTCCTAAGAGAATAATTCCTTCAGAATTAGAATGGAGCAAGTA
>JAQQSW010010190.1:0-13056 GCA_028646575.1 Pseudocheirus occidentalis | reverse complement strand
CTTTCTTTCTTTCTTTCTTTCTTTCTTTCTTTCTTTCTTTCTTTCTTTCTTTCTTTCTTCCTTTCTTTCTCTTTTGATTTATTTTTATTGAATTAATTAATTTATTTTCTTGTTTATATCACTCATTTTCACAACATTTTGAGTTACAAATTTTCTCCCTTATGGATTGATTTTCAATGTCCCATTAAAGACCTTGCCAAAATATCATCCCAATCCCAGCTCTGCTTCCTATTATGACTTTCTAGGGGCTTTTAAGATTCCAGAGCACACAGATTATTATTCTGCCATTTATTCATATCTCAACGTGACCTCTATCATAGACAGAATGGAGATAATTTTTTCTAGTTATTCTATGAGTATTTCCTTTCTTTGAGCTAGACAGTGTGTTCGATGGAAGACTAATAGCACAGCTTAAATCATTGATTGTTACATGTGTGCTATGTGCTGTACTACGAATAACTGCTCTCCTTGTTTTCATCTAAATACATTATTTAAAAGCTTGATATAATCCCAGCATTAAAAAAAAATTGTGACCACTTACAGATTACCGAGACATGGCAAATAAAAGACATAAATCTTTGGCCAGGAATGAGAGGCAAATGTGAAACTGTGAACTAGATGGAGTTTGTTTTGTTACTCTTTCTATATTCCTCTTACTCTTTCTGTGATCCTCTTTTCTCTCCTTTTTCTGCCTCTCTCCTAGCGGTTTGTCTTGGTATTTATAATTTTTTTTTTGTCATAATATCATAGAGTTTGAGCTAAAAGTGATGTTAGAGGTGACCTCATCCAATGTCCCATTTTACAGAGGTGAAACAGAAGCCCAGAGGGGTTAATTGACTTGCTCAAGGCAAGTCATAGAGTAGAAATCTGAACACAGATTCTTTGGCTCCAAAATCTTTCCACTGAACCATGATAGGTTTTTAAGTTTTACACCTTAACGCATATGTAATCTTGTAAAATAAGTACCTCCCAAGAATATTTACATTTTACAAAACGACTATGTGCCAGGCACTGTATGAAGTTGTACTTTACAAATCTGACCTCATTTATCCTCACAACAACCCCAGAAGATAGGTGCTACTAGTATCCTCATTTAACAGAAAGAGAAATAGACTGGCAGGTTAGGTGAAGTCACAGTCCAGGGTCACACAGCTAGTAAGTTCCTGGGGTCAGATTTGAACTTGCATCTTTCTGACACTAGTCCCAGTGACCTCTCATTCAGGAGACCAAATTGTCTCCTTCATTTCAGGCCCAAAGTAAAACATCTCTAATGGTAAAATATGAACCATAATAAGAAAACAGGCTAAATATTTTGGGTTTGAGTTAGGGAAACAATTGCTAGGGCCTAGAAAATAAGATTATATAGACAATTAACTTGGTCTTTTTTTTAATGACTGGTCTTCTCCATGGATGAAGATTTGGCTGCTATGTTGAGAAGTCAATTTACAAATAATCTATTCTTCTTGGGGGAAGTTTCTGGTTTTATGTATGCCTTGCTTAAACAAAGGATGTCCGTGTTTTTTTAATTTCCTCACTAATGGTGTCTATTTCTGCTGCTAAACTGTATTTTTATTAAGCTTCATCAAATTATGAATGCCCAAGAAATAAATAAATAAATAAATATGGCAAAGCATAGGACTTTCTTTAAAAGCAAAACCTCGGAAACTGGAGGGAAATAAGAGGAGCTCAGATTCACAGAGGAAAATAAGCCACAGAGGATAGATTTCTGTTGGAACAAAGGATTATGAAAGCAGGAGCAGTAGCCATGAGTCCTCCTGTAAGCAGGGACTATGGGATAGTGGACAGATTTATTCAGTAGTCACAGGTGCTTTTCCTTTTCTTAAAAAAAAGGAAGGATTTCTCACACTCTTGTCTACTCCCTCACACATACCTTCAAAAGGCAGTGAGAAAATCTATTCCCAAATAATAAGAATGAAGAATGTAAGTTGTGAAAATAATATATCAAGACAATAAGAACACAAATAATAACAATATGAATTTCTTTTGTTTGGCTTTAAATGCTATTATAAAATATTTGCTTATACCTCTCTTTATTTTAATCCAAATATATTATTTTATGACTTGATTTTATGCTTTATGCAAATTTGCATATGTGTGTATGATTATTCCTGTATTTTGTGACCTATTTTTCTTAAGGGAGTTAGTTGGATTATAATTTTAGAGTAATTCAAGTTACATTGATTGAATTCCCTTTGCATTATGAATATTTTAGCTTTGTGCTTCCTTTTGTCAGCTAGACATTTTCTGTATTTTTCCTGTTCTGCTCATCAGGTCAAGCTTCTCTACTGCTCTTCAAAAATAGCTATTGTAACATCATGTACATTTGAGATTATAGTTCAATAAAGCTTAAATGCCTTCTACAATCTCTCTGGGAGGAACTGTTTTGTTTGTGGGAGCCCAATTCTGCTGAGCAAATTCCCCTGTCACAGATACACAATCCAAGAAAGCATATTACAGTGTGCTCTAAGTGAACAGATACATTCCAAAATTAAATGAGGACTTAGGGAATTGACTACAGTCAACCATATAACCAGCTGTGCAAATTCTGAAGTACAATTTATCCACTACTGTATGCACAAACCATGTAAGGTCAGTTAGTTCAATGCTCAGCTTGTGCTGGCTGTACAAGAGGAGGGGCCACGTACAAGTCTAAGTGTGATTGATATTAGTCATTATTGAAAATGAACAAAAGGGCTTACTTGAACTCTTCTGAATATTCAAAGCTAACTACTAGTCTGTTCATTTACTCCTCATGGAAAAAGTGGAGTGCCATGAGAGAAAGAATTGAAAGGTGAGAGAGTGTTTTTGTCTAGGAAAATCAGGGATGATTATATGTATAAGTGATACCTCAGTTGGGCTCTAGAAAAGGAATATTATTTCAACAAGCAGAGATGTGGGAAGAAATGAATTTCAGGTTCAGTGTCCAATGCACCAAGGCAGAAGACTTCTTTAGTTATTCAAGTTCAGTTATAATTCTGATATACCCTTCCTCAGGTCTGAAATGATTTCCATTAGTTCAGTTAAACAAGAGTTTATTAACTGTACTATTACTACCATGAGCCTCCAGTCTCTTCTCCACATGGTTGATAAAGTGAAGTTTCTTAATTGCCAATCTGAACATGTACTAGTCAAAAAACTCTAGTGGCTTCCTATTGCCTTTAGGATAAAAAGTAAACTCCTTAGTTTGACCTTTAAACCCTTTATTCTTGGGCATGAAGAGATTAAGCAACTTGTTCATGCTCCACACAGCTAGTTTATGTCAGAGATAGGCCTTAAACTCTTGTATTCTTGTCAAACTCTTTATTCCCTATGTCACATTGCCTTTAAAACACTTAATGCCCATATAAATGATGGATTATGTTTTTATATTACTTCTCATTTTTCAAAATATTTCCATTGTCTCATTTGATCCGCTTATGAACTCTGAAGTTGGTATTGACATATATCCATTCTATAGTTAAGGATACAGACTAAGAGAATTTAAGACTCACCCAAAGTTAGTTCTTAGCAGAGAGAGGTTTGATTCTGATTCTTAGTCTGATTCTTAAATCTTTTGATTCCTATTCCAGTTTTCCTTCAAATATAAAATGAAATTTTCTAGACAGAATTTTTTCTCACCTCTATAATGAGGAGTGAATAAAATTTTAGAATTTCTATGAATATTGACCTTAGGTTTATATAGTACATGTGCTTCTACCTAAAAACAAGCATAATTCTCATCTAAATCAGAACCAGCCACTTATTCTTTTGTGATTGTTATCTCCTAATAAATAACTTAGACTTCTGAATCAGAGTAACTAACTCCTCACCTTGATCAACTTTCACACTAGTTTAATGACTATCCAGTTTATCTTGAGCTTTGCACTTCAGAGGAACAATTTATGAGTGCAATTTTCTAATGTTTTTCATGCCTCATGAATCTCAGATTATAATGCCTTTTGGTTTCAATGGAGAGCTTCTTGACAATTTTCATGCAGAAAGAGTGGCAGGTCAAATGGGTTATGGCTGCAACCTTCTTGATAATCCTTCATTGCCATGTTTTGTCAGTTCATTTATAGTGATGTGAAAAATTGCTCTGATCATACATAATACTTCATGGGTCCTCTTGTTGGTGTATTGTTACATTGAACCTAAGGTAGAAAACTGGTGGGGACTAGCTCTTATCCCTTTGCATAATGCATGGTTGAATAATGAATGAAAAACTTTATCAATTTAAATTTTAAAAGAATGTATAGAAGATGAAAGCATGAATATGTAAGGAATGATTGACAAATATAAGAGTGGCATAGTTTTTTAAGAATGGCATTCAATCACTTAGTAACTCAATCATTCAATTCATCCTTAAGGATTGCCACCTCAAGGGTCACAAAACACAAAAGTCAAAGTTCTCCACTTAGGGAGCACACTAAGTTACAGATCAGTCACTATTCAGTCTTCATTCACTATTCAATCATCAGAAAATACACAGGCTATCTACCCCTTGGTCACAAGTAAATCACAGTCTTCTCAGTCAGTACACAGTATCCAAGTAAAGTCTTCTTTTAGCTTGACTTAGGGTAGGCTCTCAGATTCCTTGCATCCCCTTCCATGGTCCCAGGTCTTACCTGGATTCAACCAACTACCACCTGAGTCCAAAGGCAGATAGCTCCCAGTTCCTTGTCTAGCCCTCCATGCAATTCTTGTTCCACACTGAACCTCAGAGTGTCTGGTCCACTCTAAATCCTTCACAGTCTCTGTTCCCAGGAAGTCAAGGCTTAACAAAGCCACAAGAACATGCGTGTACATTAACAAAGTAAAAACAATATTTGAACAAATACCAGCACCACAGGTATGCTTCCTTGGTCTTCTGTAGCTACAGCTTGCCCTTGGACATCCTCACCTGCTCCTTAGCAGCTCCAGCTGGCCCTTGGACTCAGTAGCTCATCAGCAATTCCAGTTGGCCCTCAGAAATCTTCAGCAGCATAAGCTCCATTCAAAATCACTTTATCCAGCCTCCAAGTGGCTTGTTCCAAGAAATTCTGACTTTTCCAGCTAGAGTTTTTCCTTATATACAGTATTGCTCCTCCCTCTTCAGCCACTTCCTGTTACTTCAACAACAGAAATACCTTCAGTTTCTTTAACAGAGGCTTAATTTGAAACTGGTTGCTAAGTACCTCTCAGCTTAGCAATACAAATGGAACTTCAAATTTCATTACTATTATAGGAGGACAGTGTCATATATTAACTGATTGATAAGCTAATGGCTTAGCTACATGGATGTCCATGTGAAAAAAATGAAAATTGGGAAATCCATGGTAAACAAGTCTGGGGCAAAGAATTATGGGAAGATCTATCTGACACATTTCGAGCTACTAATTTATCAGTTTTCCATGTAGATGTTCACGTGGCCCTCACCATGCAACAATGTGAGTACAATGCACATGCTGATCAACATGGAAAGATGGCTACTCATCATATTTTTCCTACTCTGACATCAACTGATGATCCAGTATTGGCAAAATGGGTGCATCATATGGCCAGCCATTTAGGAGTCTAGGCCACACACTGGTGGACACAAGATTGAGGAATTTGTTTCTCACAATCATTGTTAAAACAGGCAGCAGAAGAATGGCATTTATGTCAATTGGAAAAGAAACAAACTGTTCCTCAGATAGTGACTAGAGAAATAGCAAGAGGGAAGGTCCCAGTCCAAATCTGGCAAAGAGATTATATCCATCCCCTATACCAAGATAAGGGGTGCAAATTTATATGTCCTTGTGTTGACACCTATTCAGGTGTATTAGTGGCTTGTCCTCATAAGAATGCAACCCAGAAAAACACCTGTATAACTCTAGACTTCCTAAGTCTATATTATAAAACCCCAATGCAGATTCAAAGTGACAGTGGGTTACATTTAAAAAGGTAATGAAATGAAGAGGTGTATACTAAACAATACAGAATGGATATATCATATTCTGTATTATCCACAAGCATCTGGTTTAATTGAAAGAATGAATGGATTTTTGAAAGAACAGCTAAGGAAGTTAACTTCTAATAATTCACGTCAACATTGGAAAGATAATTTGTTCACTACTTAGCCTAATTTGAATAATAGATTACTGGGAGGAAGTACATCTCTAGCCAGAATGTTGACTCCAAATCTGAAAATTAGAAAATGGCAGGGACATAAGACCCAAATATTGAGCATTGAACTGTGAGGCCAGTTGACCCAGAAACATATCCAGGAACACCTGGTTGGACAGGATATGATTTACATTTTTAAGAGGACTTTTGGCTGTATAGAAAAGAACTAAGAAAAATCTCCCCTGGAATATGTATAAGAATCCCTAAAAAACATTTTGGATTTATTTTTACCTAAATCAAGATTAGCAGCTCAAAAACTACACGTATTAGCTGGAGTAATATATTCTAATTACCAAGGAAAAATTATTGTGACATTCCAAAATTTAGGTGAAGAACCCTTGCAAGTTTTGTAAAAATGATAAAATGTTTAAAGTGATTATAGTTTCTTGTGAAACAATGCCGTTTGGAAAAACTCACCTTCCTTTCGAAATAACTATCAGAGAAACTGAAGGTTTTGGTTCTACTGATAGAATTAAATTGTATGGGGTAAAGGTATGGGGTAAAATGGAAGCCAGATGATGTTCCAAAGGCTGCAGAGATTATAGCACATGGGAGGGATAACACTGTAACTATTGTTTATTCTGGAGAGATTATTACCAAATTGTACATTTAACTCACATATTCTACTGTGAGCAAGGTTATGACAGTGGATTAATGGACTCCAGAAGCTGACCCTATGTCTACACTGTTTCTGCTTACTGTCTCCTTGTTTCTTCTTGGCTTTTTGTCTGTTCACCTTGTTTGCTAGATTTGTTTCTGGCAACCTTGTTACCCTCCAACAGTAGATGCTTGATTGCTTAAGCTGGATGTCACCCTCTGTCTACAACTGTGACATGTCACCCCTGGACTGTTGACAACCATACTCCAAATGCTGGCTAAAGAACTGACCTGTCAAATGGAATCTCTTGGGACAGGGACAGCTCTATGTCCAATTTTAACAACAAATAGCCATAGAAAAAGAGACATTCACTCCTTACCTGATGACTTTAGGTACCATTATTTTGAGGCAGAATGATGGGGTGCTTGGATTCAAGCCCCATCCTAAGATTTTTTCTGCGTTTATTGTGTGTTATTCCTGTTATATTGCTGTAAAGTTCTGTTGATACCAGTTACCCATAAACTTCCATTGATTGAAAGATCTTGGGGCCAAATGTAATGGCAATGGGAATTTGAAGATCTTCCTTCCTCCTTAATAGGCCAAAGGTAATCACATAGAGCTTATGGGGTGTGTGGAGGAGTTTGCTGAAAGAGTGGAACAGGAAGGGCGGAGCAGCAAGGAGCAGGAGAGAACCAGAATAGCTGGGAGCAAGCAGTGTGGAGGCAGAATAGCTAGTGTGAGTGAGAGAGGGGCATTTTTGCTTAAGGAGCCCTATTTTGTTTTGAAGGTCTGACAGAGGGAAGGCTTGGGAATGTTGGTGTTCACTGCATTGGCTATGTGCAGCATCTTCTTAGTTGCTATCATTAATTTGATATTCTGGTGTTGGGATTTGGCTTTCTGGTATTTGAATAAAGGTTTTGGTTCTGTCTTTCATGTGGAGAGTCTGTTACATTTTATGATTCAGAACTACACTAGAATATTCATGGCTGCTGTGGGTGTTGTGAATATCACATTGATGTTATAAAAGGACTCACCAAGGAAAATGGTAAACATATCCTGCAAAAGAGCTGATGGACTCTGATTGTAGATTGAAGCATATTTTTTTCACTTTATTCTTTTTCATGTTTTTTTTTACTTTTGATCTGTTCTTTTCTTTCACAACTGTAATGAATATGGAAATATGTTTTACCTGATGGTGTGTATAATAGGGGAGGGGAGGAAGGGAGGAGAAGGAAGGAGATGGCAAGAGAGAAAAAAATGGTACTCAAAATCTTGTAAAAATGCTAAAATTTTTCTTGATTTGTAATTATGAGAAAAAATAAAATAAAGTTTAAAGCAAAAAGAAGTATATCAATGACTTGTAATGTGTATAGAGAAGGCTGAACATTGTGTCAGAAAATGGATACTGTTCTGTAATAAGGATCAGATGTAGGAAATGGAGATGCTTCACCTGGAAAAAGAGATTTGATATGACATTGGATAAATAAATTAATTTAGATTGTACAATCTACAGTTATTTCAAATGGAATTTTTCTTATCTCTTCCTCTTTTTTTTGGTTTTATTGGCAGCATATAGAAATGCTTACGTTTTGTGTGGATTTATTTTATATCCTGAAAGTTTGCTGGCTATTGTTTCAATTAATTTTTTAAGCAATATCTAACTTATTTATTCCTATAAAAAGATAGATATCATAGCACACACCTCTCAGGATTGGAGTGCCTGTCATTTGTCCAAAGGGCTCAGCCTGGGAATGTATTTAACCCTACAACCATCAGGAACAAGTCATTTTTCTGCTATCATAACCTCAAACTCAACACTATTGAACCCCATTTCTTGGAGATGTGTATCTTCTGGCAGCCAGGGAACTTGAACTTGGCTCTACGCAAAGATTCAGTCATGTGTTCTTTAATTTTTACCTTGGTTCAAGTCGACATAATAAATTGACCAATGTGTACATGGGCTACAGTGTCCTCAGGATTCCCAAAGGCTTTCCATATGCCAGTTTGGAGCCTATCAGCCCTATCACACGACAACATCTTATTGATGTGGATGATATTAAAAGGATGAATATGAATATGAAATGAATATGAAAACAATCCTTGCTATGACTCTTCACCATGTACTTTTTGGTACAGATCCGAGTGACCTCTTAGGTTTCTGATGCCAGCTGTTCATATTCATCTGATACCATGTGGTCACACAATGGAAATTCATTCACTTTTGCTTTCTTTCTACCAAGATTAAGGATTTGCATCTTGGCATCAGGAACTCTCCTGCAGAAATGAGACTTTGTATATGGCTTATTTTTATAGTACCTATAACAGCAGTTGGAAAGACAGCCCATGGCACTAGTGCCAGCAGGGACTGTATCTCGCTGCAGGGAAAGGGCTGGTTTCAATGAATGTTTTTAGTTGAGTCTTTAGGATTCTTTAGCTATACTATTACATTTATTCTCAGTTCCAGAGGACTTATGATGAAACATATAATCCATTTCCTGACAGAGAAGTGATGGATTGAGGGTATAAACAGTATCTCTAAATTTCATCACAAGTTCAAATGCAATTGAGGAAGAATATGATGGTATATCTAGAGTATAGGTAGACATACATACATATATATATGTACACACATATACATACACAAATATATGTATATGTGTGCATTTCTATGCATACATATATATATGGTTATATGTGTATATATATATGTAATATATATTTATTTGTATATAGCTACTTAGAGAATTTGTGTTGCTTAATTATCCATATTTCTTTTAATAAATTTGTTTTTTATTTTAATTTATTTCTCCCAGTGGGGTGGGGGGAGGGAGAGAAAATAAAATTCTGTTAATTAAGAAAAAAACCACTTAAAGTAGAGAGGCTAAGGGTGCTAGCAAGTGTATACTTGCATTCATCTTCAGATGAGGTCAAAGTATCATTAGGTTTGGTTATCCTATGAAAGAGAAATAAGAACTTGTTCTGATTAACTCCAGAGGTTAGAATTAGGAGTGATAACTGAAAATTATAGGAATTTATGCTTGTGGAGAGAGTAAACTACTTCAACACAAAACTTTACCTAATAATTACAGAGATATTAAAAATGGAACGGGACTTCTTAGTAGGTTGTTTCTCCTTCCTGGAAGGTACTGATTTGACTAGATGAACTTTGAGTTCTCTTCTGATTCTGAGGCACTGTGTTTCTGTCTAGTCCAGACCACAGTAGTTTGCTTTTCTTTTCTTGGGGGATGAAAAATAATTGAGCTGTCTTTTGACTTTTAGTGGGAGCAGATGTGGCATTTTTAGTCTCAGTATATTTGTGTACAGGTGCTGAAGCTCACTTCCATTTTGAAGTCAATGTTTATCCCTGAAAGGATTCAGTGGATGTAATTTAGGTTTTTCCAGAGAGGCTATGATCTCTATGCATTTCTAACCTGTTACCTCTGAGTTCATCTGTCTTCAGTCTGATACAGCCCACTCAAATCTCTGGAGTATTGGGACCAGGACTTGTCTGGGTCTGGAGGAGGAACTCTTTCACACAGCTGGTTTTCTAGTACTACAGATGCTCCTGAATCCCACCATACTCACAGGCCCCAACAAAGAGATTTATAGTACAGCTTTGGGCAAGCTGAAATTTATGGTCCAGTTTTGGGCATAAGTAAACCTAATCTATAGGTTAACCTGACTTTTTAGTATAAAAATTTCAGATTCCAATTTTACAGTGAGAGTTATATAGCATAGACTTTAGTGTTATCTCCAACTCACCTAAAGTTTTAACTTCACACTAATTAGTGAGATTGAGGAAAAAAGAAGAAGGGATGATTGACATCCAGCTAAAAGGGAAGTGAATCATGACTAAGAATGAGGAAGTCCTTCTGTCTCTGAATGACTGACTGCCATTCAAAATAAGATCTTATAGCTTTATAGTATTCAATCATATGTTTGTGCTATTGTGGGATCTTTATTTTTGCAATATCAGTAAAGATGAACACAAAGTTACAGGATTTATTCAGCATCTACTATCTACTGGTCTGGTGTGTGTACTCTGTAGGATGAGACAGTATGATGTAATGGCCAGAAAGATGACCTCTAAAACAGGAAGGTCTAGGTTTAAATTCTCCCTAAGTATATGAGTAGATTTGTCTATGGACAATTTATGGAAAGACTTAAACAAGAATTGAACAAGATGAGAAGGCATGAGATTGTAATCTGCAATGATAGGGAGTTATACATCCTGATGAAATTCACAAATTAGCTGTGTGACTGCGGGGCAGTTCTCTTTTTCTCTTTGTGAGACTATAAAACTCAGACTGTAAGTTGCAGCAAAGACAGGGACTTGCATTAGTGGAGGGAGATTCTTCACATTGGAGTTCCCTATATATGATATTATTGGTAATGTTCATATTACTATCAATTTGTTCCAATAACTTATGCTAATTTATGTGGAAAAAAGGTTAGGGATTTGCAGTATTCCCAAAATGTTTTGGGTCAAATTGTAGACTTCTATTCTAAATGTGTGATAATAAGAAGGAGAGAAGGAAATGCCCATACATAAAAGTTTTTCTTTGTTCTTTCGTTTTTGTAATATTGCATTAATTAGTACTCAGACAAGTCATTCAATTTCTTAGGTGCTGTAGTTGACATGTCTGAGTATTGAGTTATGAACCTCAAATCAGTCCTCATAGGTAGATTTTCCAATACCACATCCTTTTTGAAACTGGAGACTATGTGTGAGTGGGAAACCGGTGACTCTCCTACATGTGTCTGATTAAATAATTATGTGCTACCCTTTTTGTCAAAGTAAAACATTTGGGTCGGTCCCTATATGTTGATATGTTGTAACATATTATGAACACAATATAATTTTGTTTATGCTTTGTGTACGTCTGGGAGGGGAATAGAACTCAGATCTATATGGTTCAAAGCCCAGTGCTCTCAAAATAGTGCCTTGTATTAGTTTTCTCTCTGTAGCAAAGCTGTTGTTCCCATTCCTTACCTCTATCACCAGGGCTGGTGGGGGCCGTGCTTTAATTCCTTTCCTTTGCCCCACCCCTGTTTTTGTCAGATAGGCCATCCCTCAGGACCAGGTTCACCTTGCCTTTCAGGTTTATATTTAGACAATATCGTCTGTCTAGTAGCACTAAGATGGTAATTGCAGAATACTGTGCAATCTCTCCTAGTTCTTAGACCACACACATATATGTTATGACTGTAATAGTAAGCACAGAAGTAGTTCACACCTTGTTTCAGTTATTGAATTAACACCTTGTTTCTGTTCAAGTTTGTATTGAGCCTTGTATCAAGTCTGTTAAGAAACAGAATGTGTGAATCCCACAACTTGTGAACCCTAGTACTCCTGGGGAGCAGCTAATGAGAGAACTCCAGACTAGAAAGTAGAACTGAGAAGACTCTGTGGTGTCAGAATTAAGGAGAAAACTTGTGGTATCCTGGAATTCTGTTTCTCTGCTCTGTGTTGATGGTTGCTTATGATACTTTGTACAGGAGCCCTGGGACCTTACTGGAAACCCTGAAAGAGGATTTTCTGGTTGTTTGTTTCAGAAGTCCTGGAGGAAGGTTTGGAGGTCCTGGGACTTTGCTGATGATTTGTGCTGACCTCTTGGACCTTGTTTGTGGGTCTGCGTTGATTTTACAGGCAGACAGTGAATTGATGATGATGCTGGCAATGTGCATGAATATTATTGTGGCTGTGTTAAGCTTTGTCTTCCAAGAAACAGGAACTATGGAAGACTTAAGGTGGACTAGAGATACTATGAGCTTCAAGATGGAATGGGGAACTGGATGAAGAACTGGATAAGGAGCTGGACAAGGAACTAGGAGCTGCCTGCCTTTGAACCCAGGTGACAGTGAAAGAAGAACCATGGAAGTTCAGAGCCATTCTTGAGTCAAGCTGAAAGAAGACTTTACTTAAATACTGTGTATTGACTCAGAAGATTATGATTTATTGTGCCCTAGGGGATGGAGAACTTTGACTTTTGTACTTTGTGATTGAATAAAGGATTTTGTTATTGACTAAATGAATGTACTATATTTAAAACTATGTGACCACTTTGGTGAAAACTATGTGGTCAATTTAGTGATAAGTTGTTGTGAATGCTGTATTTTGATTTTAATTTTTTAAATTTATTTTATTTTTAAAAATTAATTATTTTCTTTATTTTCTTCTTTACATCATTCATTTCCACCAGATTTTGAGTTACAAATTTTTCTCTCCATCTTTCCCCCACCCCATCCCCAAAACAGCGATCCTACTGTAAAGCCCCTCCCCCAATATGCTCTCTTTTGTGTCCTCCCCCAAT
>JAQQSW010010189.1:0-13056 GCA_028646575.1 Pseudocheirus occidentalis | reverse complement strand
ACTTCTCTTATTTGGTTTTCAAAGTCCTTTCTAAGTCAGTCCATAGCTAGTAAGCATTCTTCCAGTGTCTTGAAAGCATTTGGTGAGGGAGTTCTGACTGAGTTGTCTTTCTCCTGCTCCATGTTTTGGTCTGTTTTGTCCATAAAAAATGATTCTAGAGTTTTACTGCTGTTCCTATCTTGCTTCCTTTTTCTCATGTTGGCCAGTCTATTAATTACTTGGTTTTTTAGCTCTGTGGAACTCTGCTTCCTGGAGGGGGAAAGCTCTGTTCCAAATCACTGGGGCCTTCACAGCTGCCGGAGCTATTAGTGGGGTGCTGCAGCCCCCCCAGCTTTGGCTCACTGAAAGCACACCCCAGGACCACCACTCAAGACCAAGATCCAGACCCAGGCCGCTCAACACTAGAGCCCTTGGCCTTGATTGATCACCTTAGCCCTGCTGCTATCTGCAGACCGGGCAAAGCAGCCCAGTCGAGGCTGTTGCTGCTCTCAGCTGTTCCTGCTGCCACAGACCCCTCCCACTGCTTCCTTGCCCTGGGAGCCGTTTGGCCGGACCTGCTCTTCCCCAAATTTAGCAAAATCCACTGACCTTTCTATTAGCCTTTTTTTTTCTTCTGGCCTGATAAATGTGGTAACTGTGCCTCCAGTGCAGGCAATCTGCTCTCCTATAGACTGGGCTCCGCCTGACTGCCCCAGGGCCTGACCCGCCCGGGTTTCAGCCCAAGGCTCCCAGACTGCTGTGAAGAGCCCCACCTGTTGAGCTGCCTGTAGCAACAGATGTGTTTTCTGTCTTTTGGAGAGTTTTGGAGCTTGAAAATCTGTTTTAGAGTCCCATTTTATGAGTTGTTAGTGTGTTTGTGTGGGAGCTGTGGAGCTTTGCTGCTTCTATGCCGCCATCTTGGCTCTACCCCCCTGGCAGAGTCTTTAAGAGAGATTTCTGGCACTGTTTGGTTTCTGGATGAGGAAATAGAAAAGAGGAAAACCTTCATCCTAATACAATAATTAGATATTGAATACCAGAGAGAAATACTCATTTCTCACAGCATCTACTCAGAGTCAACCTCATTAGCTCTATTTAGGTGAACCTCGTGTTCTGCTACTATCTAATTTATGAGATTTTCTTCCTTTTTTCCTTTCTTCCTTCCTTCCTTCCTTCCTTCTTTCCTTCCTTCCTTCCTTCTTCCCTCCCTTCTTTCTGCCCTTCCTCCTTCCCTCCTTCTCTCCCTTCTTTCTCTCTGTCCTTCCTTTCTTTTTCCCTCTTCCTTTTGGATTTCCATGAGTACTGACAAATGATGGAACAGACACAGGAAACAGGTCCTGCTTAACACAAGAGGAAAATAAAAGCAGTGAAAGGAAATGATCTAACATAGAAGCTAGAAGGAATCTTAATGTCTGTGAAGTCCCATAATCTTGTTTTATGGCAGTGCAAGGCCCAGGAAGGGCATACTTGCTGAAGGTCACCCAGCTGCTTATTGGCAAAGCTCAGACCACAACCAAGCATTCCTGAGCACTTGATCCAGTGTTCTCTATGCAAAATAATACAGAGAAAGCAATTGAACTAGAATATCCTGTTTCTGCCCTTAAAGGGCAGCCAAGCAGAGGAAAAGCCAGCATATGAGAGCCCTATGTTGAGTGAGTGCTACAGAAGGGGCTAATATCAATTCTGAGGTGATAGAGATCATCCTGGGCTGGGGAGGTCAGAGCAGCCACCAACAGGGATTAGGTCCCCTGGGCTACGCCTTGAGGGCTGTGAAGGAAGTTAGCTCCTTGGAGGTCCTTGGCTTCCCCAGCACCCAGCATAAGTCTTTCCACATGAGATGATTTCCACAGGACATGCTTAGCACGTATTTCTTGAATGAATGAATGAACAAATGAATGGTAAGCAAAGGAATGGAGGGATTCTTAAAGAATCTAGTGAATAAATCTTCCTGCTCCCAGTCTCTTCCTCCCCCATTCCATTCTCCAAATGGATGTCAGTGACATGCACAAAGCAAAGGTGTGACCATATCTCTCCCCTGCTTTGGAGCTCCAAGGCCTCAATTTTAACTCTGGAATCATAGGATTGTCTATTTTATCCACTGTAGATGACTTCAGAGGCTGGAATCCAGAGTTCTTGTTTCACAAATGAGAAATAACGTGGATCCAAGCAATGTTGAGTGACTTATCCAGGGCCAGAGAGGTAGGAAATATGGCATGCAGGATTTTCATCCAAGCCTTCCTGGCTTCAAATAGCCTGAGGTCAAAGGCAAAGTGGAAGAGTAAAGAGAGCAGAAATGAATTTGGGGGGTCAATGTTTGGTAGCAACCTGCTTTAACTGGAGCCAGATCTAGCCAGTGACCAGCAGGGTAGAGCATGCAGCAGGTTGGGGAGAGATACACTTGTGGTGATGTTCTTTCTGTGTCTTTTCAGACACTATCCCTTTGCAAAAGCCAGTTGGTGTCAATTGCCTGTTAATGTCATTGAAAAGATAAATGGTTGAATTGATAAAGTGATATTAATCACTTGGTCAATCAATGATGTAAAGGAGATAGTAAGTTAATTAGTGACTGATGCTGAGAGGAGGCAAGTCAGCAAGCAATTGTTCAGCACCTACAGTGTGCTAGATGCTGTGCTGAGCAATAGAGATTCCAAGAAAGGCAAAGTGAAAACAGAAGATGTGTGGGCCATCTTAGAGGCTCAGGAGGCTCTCCCCAAACTCACCCTCCCTGAGGAGAGGCAGATCCCCAGGGCTCAGCTTCAGGCATGTGGCCCTAAGGGCTCCAGAGTCCCCTGACAAGCCAGGGCTTTTTTTCCCAGATTTTCACTTCCAAATCCCATTTATTCATGTTGTCAGCTGGCTTGGAACATAACCCCATGAAGGCAGGGTTCATTCCCTTCTTGTCTTTCTGTTCCCAGTGTCTAACGCAGGGCCTACCACAGAAGCACTCACTAATTCCTTGGTAGTTGATGGGCAGTGAGTGTATAACTGGGACATAGGAGGGAATGGCTTGCCCATTTTGAAGGGCCAAGCTACCTCTGAGACAAGGTTACTCTGAACTGCCTGGTGTGTGGTAAGGAGGCTCATGCCTTCAGGAGTCTGTGGCCTTGGCCCCACAGTCTGCACAAGGAGCTCTGATCTCTCTTTCAGCACAAACTGGCTCATTGGCCTGGAGTAACCTCCAAGTACATCTCCTTTCCCTCATCTTTAAAATGTCTTTCTCTGGCTGTGAACTTGCAATTAATGTCTCCTCTTCCCTTTGAACATATAAAGCATTCTGTTAATGAAAAACAGAATTAGATGGCAGGATGTGGTCTTCTCTGTAGGAGCTGACTCAGCTCCTGGGCCTGGTGCCACTCTCTTACATCTCAAGGCTGGACGATTAGTCATTTCGCCACATCCTAGCCTAAATATTTGAGCTCCAGAGCCATGAAAAGCACTGTGAGAGGAACACCAGCTTGGGAGGCAAGAGCCCTGGGCCCAGGAGGCCCCACTCCGGATTCTGTCATCACCTTGTTATGTGACTATGGGCCAGTCACTTCCTTTCTCTGAGGCTTAGTCACCTCCTCAGTAAAATGACGGGATTAGAGCAGATGCTCTATGCTCATGACCCTTCAGTTCAATTCAACATAGAGAGAGGGAGGGGAAAAAAGGGGGGGGAGAGGCAGAGAAAGGGAGAGAGGAGAGAGAGACAGAGAAAGGGAGAGAAAGAGGGAGACAGAGGGAGAGAGACAGAGAAAGGGTTGAGGGGAAACAGATTGAGAAGTGGGAGAGGGGAGAGAGACAGAGAGAGACAGAGACAGAGACAGAACAAGGGATTTGAAAACTGAGGTCCTGGGTTCAAACTTGCCTTTGTTACCAAATGCCCATGTCTTGCACCCATCACTTTGCTTCCTTTGCTCGTTCCAAACATGAGAGGCTTATACTAGATAAAACCAGATATTGTTTTATACTTTACTCTGAGACATCTTCTAGCACTAGAGCTAGGAACCTATGAGCTTAAAAACCTGAGATCAGGAAAAGCCCCTGCAGGAGGCAGTGCCTGAGCTGTGCTTTGGAAGGGACTATAGAGTCCTCCAGTCCCAGCTCCGGCACTGTGTTCTTTCAGGTAGCGTGGAAAAGTCTCCTTTACAGAATGTGCCCTAAATATAGAAGCCCCAGTTAGTGGCTGGAAAAAAGCCTTCACCGAGTACTGGGCAATTAGAGTTTTCTAGCACTTGAGGCTAGACTCTAAACATCATCTCATCAGAACCTCTCAGACAAGTTAAGGTAGTCTAGAAGAGTGTGTGAAGGGACGAGAGGGGTGATAACTCCAAGGAGTAAACTCAAGATAGATTGTGAAGGCCTCAGATAGCAAAGGAGTGTCTTTTGTCCTGGATTCAGGAAATAGCCATTGGAAGATTCTCCCCAGGCTTTGTGGGATCTCTCCTAGTCACTCAATAAATATTTATTATTAAATTCCTATTTAATAGCCATGGCAGCTAGGTGGAGCAGTGGATAGAGCGATGGGCCTGGAGTCAGCTTCTCAGATCTTGACAAGTAATAAAGACGGTAGTTTTTTTAAAATTTAATTTAGCTTGTACTGATAACCAGATCTGTCCTTTCCCTTCCAAATCACTGACCTGTAGAATCCTTGAAGTTGATCATATGTATATATATATATATATGTTTGTAAAAGCTGTAGCATTGTTGAAAGGTAGCCTTATGAAGTAGGCTTTAGCCAGAGTATCAGCCTCCATTGACCCAGGCCTCTGTTTGCAGCAAGAATCTGCAAGTCATTTCCCACTTTTGGGAGACCCTGGTTTAGTGTCTCTAGAAGTCAGCTCGTCTTTTGTCATGACCTGGGTTTGTCCTTCCTCAAGTTATCCCTCACCCTTCGGTTTGTGTAACTCCGTAGGATGGATGAAGGATATACATTGGGTCCTTCTGGCTGGACTGCTTTCTTCTGTTGAAGAAATGTGTGCAGGTATTTGTATATGTGTGTGTGTATATGAATCTGTGTGTGTGTGTGTGTGTTAGTGTGGAATAAATGTAAATAAGCAAAGGACCGAGCATTTTAGTTGAGGGTCTTCAGAGTCAGATAGATGAATCTGAATTTGATTGGGCAAACAGTGAGGATCACAGTGGCTTCTGGACTAAGGGAGTACTTATGTAAGCTTTGTGTTACATCCATGGAGTGGACCACCAAGACACTAATTGAGTTGTTCAGGATCACACAGCCAGGAGCAGTCAGTCAATAAACATTTATTAACTACCTACCATGTGCCAGTCACTGTGCTAAGTACTGGGGATCCAAAAAGAGGCAAAAGACAGTTCCTGCCCTCAAGGAGCTGATCATAATGGTGGAGACAATGTCAACAAACAGGTACAAATTATATACAGAAACAGGAAATAATTACAAAAGGGAAGGTGATTAAGAGCAATGAAGAAGGGCTGGGGATGGCTTTCTGTAAAAGATGTGATTGTAGTTGGGAATTGAAAAAGTCAGAGACGCTAGGAGGCAGACATGAGGACGTAGAGCATTCCAGACTCGGTGGACATCCAGAGAAAATGCCTGAGGTCAAGAGAGTGTCTTGTTCTTGGAACAGCCAGAAGGCCAGTGCCTCTGGGGGGGTTGGGGGGGCGCGGTGCTTTGGAAGGACTCCGAACAATAAGGAGAGAATCTTGTATTTCGTCCTGGAGGCAATAAGAAGCCACACGGATTTATTGAGTAGGAGGTGGTGTGTGTGTGTGTGTGTGTGTGTGTGTGTGTGTGTGTGTGTGTGTGTGTGTGTGTGAGGGGGTGATATACCCAGACCATCCCTTTGGAACAAGATCACTTTGAAAATAAATGGAAGCTGGATTAGAATGGGCAGAGATTTGAGGCAGGAAGAACCCTCACCCCACCCCCTTCCGAAGCTATTGTTGTGGTCCAGGAATGAGGTGATAATACTGGTGCCACCAGTTTGATGGCAGTATCAGGAGAGGAGGAGAAGGGGCATTTGAGAGAAATATAGCAAATGTGGCATCACCCAGACTTGACAACAGATTGAATATAGTTGATGAAAGAGTCAGGAATCTAGTTACTCCTAAGTGTCAACCTAAGGGACCAGGAAGATGGTGCTGCCCTCTCCAGTAAGAAGGGAAGGTTTAGGTGGAAAGCAAACTAGTTCAGTTACATATGTATGAGAGGAAATACTTGAACCCAGGCCTTCCTGACTACAAGGCCAGCTATCCAGCCTTTATACCATGCCAACTATCTATTCTATTATAATTTGAAAATGAAAAGATGTTTAGGTGGGGAAACAAACAGGATGACATTTCTAAATCAGAAAGACGGCAAGGTTTCTGAGTTTGCTGAGCCTGGCCCAAATCACAAACACATTTCCAGAGCCAGCTCAAATCCCGTCTCCTCCGCAAAGCCCTCCCTGAGCCTTAAATCCTTCCCTGAGACAGACACGAGCTATCTGTTCCCGGAAGTTTGTCAGTGTTTATCTGTACATTTCATTTGACAATGAGTCACATGTAGTCCTCCAATGTCCTTTGAATTTTCACCTTGGACAATCATGTAAATATTTCATTGTTAACTAACTTTAAAAAATCTCTTTAGTTTTCTTCCGAAGATGTCTGTGCTCTGTCTGAGGGCTGGGACTGGGTGTGATTAATTTCAAGGCACCTTAAGCAATGGGGTAGATTCATAATAACTATTTGTTGAAGGGACTTGACTTGATTCCACATCTTAGAGGGAAATTAGACTTTCACAGAATAAAAGTTCTGGGCCAGGCAGGCTATGGGCTCCTGGTCCCATTCCAGCATGGATCAGATCAGCCTGCTTTGATGCTTCACTGGATTCCAGCCAAGTCAAATTTATTCCTCAGCTTATTTGTGACTCTGGGCTGGCCATCCCCTTTGCTGGGAATGCTTCTCCTTCTCCCTTCAGCCCTCTACAATTTCTGCTTTGTTCCAAAACTCACCACAAAGCATAAGCTCCAATGTGGGACTTTACCTGATCCAACACCTTCCTTCCCCCAGATGCTTTGGCTCTCCTCCCCCAAATCATCTTGTGGTGACTTTGTGTCTACTTTGCAACATTTCCTTGATGCAATGTAAGCTCCAGGAAGCCAGGGGTGATTTCACAGTGTGTGTATACTTGGAATATAGTGGGTTGATTGTTCCACTGAGACACTGTGTTAGGTTCCAGGATCACACCCATTGTCCTCACTCAAGGAGTTCTGCCTCTGCAGACATCCTTTTCTCCTGTGTGAATCTTCTTTCCTTCCTCAGAAATACTCCAGGAGGAGTCTACCCAATATACAAAAGCCTCTGCTCTAGTTCTTGTCCTTGGGAAGGTACCAAATCAGAAATGGCTCTCCCTCAGCTAATTCCTGCTCTCACTAATGACCAGCCCGTTTTGTTTTCTGGTGTGCAATTCCTTGATGACATAGTTTCTGTGGCTTCTGTGAATTTTTCACAGGTAACGTGTGACAGCCCACTCATGAGCAGCTTTTCATTGCCCTTTGGGTGACCCACCACTTAAATTCTGTGGAGACTATCTGTAATGAAATTCAGTAAGTCAGTAAATTCCAATACCAGTCATGTACACTATCTGTTTTAAATGTCAGTTCATTATTTGGAACCCAGAATGAAACAGCTCTTGGAAAGGGCTGATCTCCAAGGGGTCTGAAGATCTCATGGGAGCTGTAGTTCTTAAATGCGAGATTTCTATGCTTGTCCCACACCCCACATAGGGCTAAATGCTAGAACAAAAGTCATGGCCCATGTCCTGGATGGAGAGAGGAGATAAACATGCAGCCAATACTTAAGGAAGATTGCAATAGCATAGAATTCACTGGGAAATCTTCTGGTGGGCTCAGCAATGCTATGTGCATCCAGAAATCAGCATGCAGTGCAAGGGATCAGGGATGGCTCCTTTTACCACTGAGAGATATATTGTTTCAGTGCCATGAGGATTGCCTTTCCCAGTCAGCATTCAATCAATCAATGAACACAGAATAAGCACCTACAATGTTCCTAGCACTGGGAAGGAAGGAAGGAAAGGAGGGAGGAAGGAAGGAAGGAAAGAAGGAAGGAAGGAAGAAAGGAAGGAAGGAAGGAAGGAGGGAAGGAAGGAAGGAAGGAAGGAAGGAGGAAAGAACAAGCAGTTACATGGTGTCTACCATGTGTGAGACTGTGCTGGGTAAGCCCTTTATAAATCTCTTCTCTGATCTGTGCCCCTTCTCCCAATGTCTTACCCTAAAGCTTCACTGGGCCCCAGTGATGCGTCCGGTTCTCTAATGCCGCGCCAGTAGAGAATGAGCTCTGGAAGCTCACAGGATCCCAAATTAAGAGCCAGCCAGGACCTCAGAGATCACATCATGTTACAGAGGACAAAGCTGAGGCCTGGAGAGGAGAGGTGACTTACTATCCCCAGATCATAGATTTAAATCTGGAAGAAATCATCAATGTACTGGAGCCCATGAAATGGTTCGACATTGTAAATCATTGTTGTTTTGTTAGGAGAAATAGTGCTAAAAGAGAATCCTTAGCATCTGGGAGCAATCACTATGTCCTAAGGACTGCAAATCCTTTACATCTGCCCTGCAGCTGGACCCTCCTCTTTGCTCTGTCCTCAAGCCATTAAAATGTAAGCCTCTGGAGTCCAGGGTCTAGCTTTCTTTGCTGTTTCTGTCCCTAGTGCTTAGCACAGTGCTCATGGTAGGCACTTAATTGAGACTTTTTTTATTCATTCACTCATTCCTTCATTCCCAGGTACCTCTCATTACCCACTCATTTTGCTGGGGAGAAATGTAAGCTGAGGAAGGATAGTTGGCTTTGAATCATAGAATCATAGATTTAAAGCTTAAAAGAACCTCAAAATCCACTTAATTCAAACCGTTCATTTTACAGATAAGGAAACTGAGAGTTGCTCAAGGTCACACCATAAGTGGCAAACTTGGTCAGATCTCCTGACTCCATGCCCAAGTCTTTCCCACTGCACCACACTTCACCAGCCTGCACCACTCTGCACTACTCTGCACCACCCTGCTGGAAAGACTGGTCAGAGAAGATCTTTATCTTCTGAGAAGCTGGGCCCAATGGCCCATTTTGAAAATAGAATCATGTCCCAGATTTGAATAATTCAACTGTTTGGGGGAGTTTTGATGGTGAATTTATGAAAACCATGGGAGTGTCTCCAAGGCAGTGATTAAATATTTTGGCAGTGAATCAGCTGGTACCCACAGATGTGGGTAGCAGTGTTGAAACAGCACAATGAGTTTCCCCCTGAGCAATTATGTGAGAAAAATATTTCCCCCTAATAGATGTATCAAGTGTGTTCTCTGCTGTCATTACAAAGAGCCCAGGTTTCTCTTTGGGATCACCTAGCCCAGTCAATATTTCTTCTGTGATGTGCCCCAGAGAGCTGCTCTTGTCTCTGCACTATATCAAATTTTAATCTATAACTTGTATGGAGACATAGAAGCCTGAGATGGAGAGCTAATGGACCAGAGGACAGAGGGGGGATTCTCAAAACCCGAACTGGTCAGATCAGATCTAACAAATGACATTTAACAGAAACAAATGGAAAATTTTACATGTGGGTTCAGAGAGTAAATTTCACTAGTTGAAGATGGTGAGGTATGATTAGAAAGCAGCTACTCAGCAAAAGGCAGGGCATCTAGAGCAGAGTGCAATATGAGTCAAGAGTGTCTTTGTGGCATCCCCCAAAATAAAATTTAGCATGCATTAAGAAAAGCCTAGGATCCAGGACAATAGAGGTGGTTGGAAGCCATAGCGCCCATCCGAAGATTAGGGCTTTTATCCCCATAGTTATCGTTGAAGGATAAGGTTTATCAATCTGGTCAAAACAAATCGAGAGACCTCCAATTAAACTCTAGGGTTAGAAACGGAAGAAAGTGAAGGGAGCTGCTAGTCCAGCCCTCTCACTTTCCAGGGGAAAAACTGAGACCTAGAGATTATAAATGACAAAACCAAAGTCACACAGCCAGTGAGCCACTGAGCATGACTTCTTCCCAGCCCTCTGACTCACAGGCAGGGACTGTCTCCACAGGAGCCTTCTCCTTTATCTAATACAGATATTGATCAGATGCGGGGAGAAAGAGCATTGGTTTCGTGTGCTGGGGAGGGAGATTAGAAAGGATGATGTCAGCAAACAGAGAGCAGCATCCAAGGCCCTGTAACTGGCCTGTAGGGCTGGGGTTAACTGCTAAACTTTGGAAATGTGGTTTTGTGATCACCTTTCCTGCTCCACATTTCCCTGGAATGCCCAACAGTCAGATGGATAAAGTATCTACATATGCACATGAATATGACTACAAACATATAAGCCAATATGTATGCATGTTCCAAATACATGAGTGCATTCACCAACACACACACATACACACATGTGTGTGCATGTACACATAAGCTCATACACACACAGAACAGGCCTGTGTTCTGTTTTCTAATAACTGGGCCTTAGGAGGGGAAGGAACACTTTGTCTCCCCTAGACAGCAAGGCAGCCCTAGATGGCTGCAACCAAAAGCCAGCTCTGAGAGCCCTGGCCAGCACAAGGGAGCAAATGCTTGTGACTGGCTAGAAACTAGAAGGTGGCACCAATAACCCAAGGGCTGGGGCTCCAGAGCCTCCCAGGACATGATGGAAGAAGAGGGATAAAGCTGGTTCCTCTATGCCCCACCCTCAGAATAGTGTAATGCATCTTCTAAAGAAAGACAAAAGTCTACAAAAACAAAACAAACAACCAAAAGTCCCCACCTGGTCATCAAATTACAAGTCATTGATGAGTCACAGTGTGTGGTCATCAAATTACAAGTCATTGATGAGTCACAGTGTGCCAGTTCCTCTATGTGCCAGGCATTGAAGGACTCCTACCAGCGATTGGCAGCTTACCTTTGTGCCCCTTGTTCACTTTGCTCTCTTTCACATGCTGCACATTCCAAGGGCCATGAAATAGGAGTTATTTACAGAACCAGAGTCCCCATCTCTCCTTGGTGTATTTTGGCCCATTGAACATAAGCCTGGCATGCCTCCCTCAGGTTCTCAGACTTTTGCGATACTTCTCTGCCTTCAATGCCCAGCTTACACTCTCAATCCATGTAGGCCATCCTTTAACTCTAAGGCATCTTCACTTGGGCAGACTTGGACAAACAGAGGTGGTGAGAAGCTAGTAGAAATGGGAGAACCTTTTCCATCATACTGTGAAGGAGAGCAGCAACGGAAGCCTTTGGAGCCTTGCCCAACACATGGCCAAGTGTGAGCTGGGGGCCGATGGAGATGTAAGGCCAAGCATGCTCAGCTTTCCAGGGGATGGCTGCTACGAACAGCTTTCAATGTTCTGATCACATGGTAGAGTGAACACTCTATTCAATAACAAACCAGAGCAAAATGTTCACAGAAAATCAAGATCTAGCATTCACATTATTACAACTCATCACAGAAAAATCTAAACACAGCGTCCACAGCAGCTTATCACTGAAACGGCCACATAGTTTTCACCACAGTGGGCACATAATTTTGAACAAAGTACAATCATTTACTCAGTCAATCACTTAGTAACTCAATCACTCAATCATCGTTAAGGAGGCTGCGTCACAAAACACAGTAGTCAAAGTTCTCCATTCATGGGGCACAATAAGTTACAAATCAGTCACTATTCGATCATTATTCACTTTTCAATCATCAGAAAATACACAGGCCATCCATCCCTTGGTCACAAGTAAATCACGATCTTCTCAGTCAGCACACAGTATCCAAGTAAAGTCTTCTTTCAGCCTGACTTGGGATAGGCTCTCACATTCCCTGGATCCCCTTCCACGGTCCCAGTTCCTACCTGGATTCACCAAACTGTCACCTAGGTTCAAAGGCAGACAGCTCCCAGCTGCTTGTCCTGCTTTCCTTGCAGTTCCTATTCCACACTGAAGCTCACAGTGTCCAATCCACCTTAAATCCTTCAGTCTCTGTTCCCAGGAAGTCAAGGCTTAACAAATCCACAAAAAGACAAAATACTGACACCACAGTCATGCTTCTTCAGTCTTAGGCAGCTCCAGCTGGTCCTTGGAAAGCCTCAGCAGCTCCTCAGCAGTTCCTCAGCAGCTCCAGCTGGCCCTCAGACTCAGCAGAAGTTTCAGCTGGTTCTCAGAATCAAAATCACTTCATCCAGGTTCTCAAAATAAAAAATCATTTTCTCCAGCCTCTCTTTCTCAGGCTCCAGAAACTGACTCCAAGAAGATCTGAAATTCCACCTAGAGCTTCTCCTTATATACCTATTCGCTCATCTCTGTTATGCTCCTTCCTGTTACATCAGCAATTTCCTGTTATGTCAGCAACAGGGGTTGATATCTTCTGTTTCTTTAACAGATGCTTAATTTGAAACTAGGTACTAAGTACCTCTCAGCCTAGTAATACAAAAGAATCTTTAAGTTTCATTACTGTTACAGGGGATCACCCTTGGGCACAAAAAGGGAATTCAAGGGCACAGGACAAGGTGCGGCTCTTCAGATGCACTCAGGGTGAGAGTTTGGTTTGCTTACTTGCCCTCATTTTGGACAAAAAACAATTCTGATTTGGAAGAAGTTATGGCAGCGATACCAAAAAGCAGAGAGTTTTAGTGAAACATTTAGAAAGAAAAGAATGAAGTATTCTTTCCCTAGACATTTTGCCTTTCTGTATGGACTCCTCCCTACCTCCCTTTGGACTTATCTGGTACCTGCATTCCCCACCTCCTGCTGACAAAATGTAAACTACTTAAGGACAAAGACTGTATCATTTGAAATTTGTTTATTTACCCTAGAGTCTAAGACTATGCCTGGCCCAAATTCCTGCCACTTAATAAGGAATATATATTATACCTTTAGGAAGAAATGAGTGTAGATCCTGCTTTAAGTGCTACATAGGAGGCCTAGGAAAATTAGTTCAACCACCTCTCTGAAGCTCAGTTTCCTCATATGTAAAATGAAGCAGTTGGACATGGCCTCTAAGGTCCCTCCCAGATACTCTGATCCTAATATATATATATATATACACACATAAATATATATATACACGTGTGTGTGTGTGTGTGGATATGAACTAATCAACCC